>VZTX01022593.1:59287-115728 GCA_013400915.1 Pardalotus punctatus | reverse complement strand
TCCTCGCCCACGGCAAAGAGGGAGTTCCTACCAGGAGTGAAGGAGCTGTGAGAGCAGGGATAAACACTTGCATTGCCTCCTCTGGCAACAGAGCTCCCTTTCTAAGCAGTGTCGATGGGGGTTTACAAACACCATCAATGGTAAAACAGACAGCGAACAATGAAAAAAATACTGCATAAGAATACCCTCAGTGCTGAGGGTGTTACAACCTCCTTGCAGTGATCCTCTCTTTTGTGTCTTGTTAGGCACTTGAAGTCACGCTGCCTGGATATCTGTGGATAGGAAGAACTTAACTAAAGCATAGATTTCAGAGTGAATAAAGCAGAAAAAGACTGACAAACTTGAAGTGATTAAATGTCTCTGCTTATTCTTTCTTATTCTTTTCCCAGTCCGCTGATCATTTTCTGATACTCTCAGGTTTAGAGTCGAAAACAAGGTGGGACTTAATTGTTTCACAAAAGCTGTGCAGCAAAAAGCAGGCAAGGATTGATCTGCAAATTTAGCTTACATTTTCCTTCTTTTCCTCCAAACACATTGATTGTAAATGCCATTGTGTTTCATTACAAAGTAATTTAATTTATTCTCTGTAGCCACCTCTAGGATTCTTTCAGTCTTGCTTCTTTTTCACTTGTCTATCTTCACTTGAATGATGTGGATTTGAAATGTTATTCTCCAGATAATTCAGTTTGCATGCTATTTTCTTCCCAAGTTTTAACCTGTAGATCCTTTTTTATTATAAAGGAGACCTGACTGGCATTTATAATATTTTCCAATGCATTTTCAGACATTAATTAAGATGTGAGGGATTTCTCTTCACTTTTTCTAGGCAGCACAGAAGTGGCCTTGGAATTAGATATGATGAATAACACATGGGAGTATGATCTCAGGAAGCTAAAGGTGCCAGTAACAAAGATAATGTTTTCAGATAATACTCCTCCTACATCTGTAAATATCTGTGTCTTCTTCCATTTGTCAAAAATCAGGACCCACTTTACAAAGGGCACTGTGATTCTTTAAATGTGCTCATGTTCATTCATGTCAGCATTCTTTACAAAGTGTTTAAAATCTTTTCATCTCTTCACAGCTTTCCAGAACTCTGGCCCAGGATACCTGGAAATGATCAGTGCTTTTTGGATCCTGACTCCCACAGACTGTTTAAAGCCATGGCAATTGTCTTACAATCCATCTGATAGCCTTACTCATCCATTGTGCTATGGGAATCAAGAAAAGTAAGTGCCTGAAGTCCTGCCAGAGGACCTAATAAATCGAGCTCTGGCTCTTAACATGTTATGGTGGGATGAGCAACCTCCAGAGAAAGATATGCAGGTAATCTCTATGGAGGGGGTATAGTTAATTTAGCAGCTACTTGATAAATACAGAGCTTGGGTGTAAAGGATGTATAAATGACTGATATATATAACATCTTCAAAAATGCAAAACTAGCTCTTCAACATGGGTTTGCCCTGTTACATGTAGGTAAATAACCAACCAACCATATAAATAAATAAATAAATAAATAAATAAATAAAAGCAATACCAAAGAGTCTTGCAGAACAAAATCTACTCCTGACTAAAAAGAAAGGGATAAAAATACCTTTATGTGTATTTTTCAGGACTGCAAAAGATAATTGAAAAACAAATCCATAGAACCTTTTAATAATTCAAGGGGTGAAGTAGCTGAGTGATTTCAGTAATGTATGTTCAATTTCACTTTCTCTGTTTGGGCATTATCCTTGAGGAAATCACTATTTTCTTGAGTATGTTGTTCATTTAAAATTACTGCTCTATTATGTTCCTTGCATATACCCCATATCATGCATTTGTTCTTGCATTGGATGAATACCAATCTTGGAATCATAATTTATCTCCCCAAAATGTTCATTAAAGTTTATTTAACTAATATATTCTTCAGAAATATTCCATCTTCTCAGCTACATATTTTTAAGAAGAAAGGAAATCCAAATGGATTAGCTGATCAAACTCACTTGAAATATTAGTTTATTTTCCTGGAATGAACTTTTTTTTCAGAGTTTTCATAAGTATTTTATTACACTAAAAGAAATAAGCAGTGCAACTTTTAGTATTTCACAGGTGAGACATTGATGTTGTTACAATACTGAAATTGGTGTTATTCAGTGATACTGAATGTCTGTCAGTGTAGCATGCAGTCTATACTGTAGTCTACCCTATACTTGAAGATGGTTACAAGTGATGCCTATACAATTTTGTGAAGATCCCCGAAATCATCTCTTGCAGGTTACAGAAGCAGACAGGGTGCATTATTTTTTCCTTACCCCATATCTGTAATCCAGGGACAGAAATGTGATTGCAACACAGTGGATTATTTCTTTGAGTTCAACTGTTTTAGCATCTTCCTTGCTAACTATGTCTTGTTATTTCATCACTGTCAGTGGTATTTTTTACTGCGTAAAGCTGGTCTGAGTGGTACTTTAGACAAGTGGCCTCTCTATGCTGTGACAGAGCTGCGGCTGAGAATTCTCATTTGTAAAAATCCTTCAGAGTGTGTCCTTGTTCGTACCTGAAACAAAATTAAACCTTTCATAAATCAGCGGTTGTTGTTAGTGTCTTAGGGCAATTGCAACAAAGTTTCTAGTTCTAAACAGAAAGTTTCAGGTCTGATGTAAGAAGAGTTGACAAAATGTCCAGAGGTGGTCACTTAGTAGTTAACATGCCCTGCTGCGGATGTGAGAGCAGTTCCAGAGGTTCTTCCTGATTAAAAGCAGCGTTAAATCCAGTTAACATTTGAAACTGAGTCACCTGTATCTTACATTTTTAGCTGCCAAATGCAGAGCAGGAAATTCAGTTTTTAATAAGAATTATTTTATTGAAGGTTTTTCCAAGAGAAAGCAAAATATTAGGCCAGCCAGACCCTCCACTCAAGCAGAGTACCTAGGAACTATGGTATTGCAGTTTCACTCCCTAACTAAATATATATGGCATTTTCTACAAGATGCTGGAGGAGTCACATGTTTGGGAGCTCTGTAAAACACAGACAAAATCTACTTGTTGTTTTCAAAGTGATGGGTCTGGATCAGACAGGATGAAAATTCATTATTTTCAGAGGTCTTGTGTGAAGACTTGAACATCTCTCTTTTTCTTGCTCACTCTTTTTATCTCTTAAAACAGGGCAAAAGATCTTGCTGTTTGGCTTCACAGTGGAAATGAAACTTCAGAAATAGCCAAGAAAGGGAAGAGAACTTACAGTTTAGGTCACTCTATGGGTCTTTTTTTATTGAAAACAAAAGCAGAAAGCTCAAAAGGGACATGTTTACCTTTTTGGCACTAGTATAGCAAAGAACATTGTCTTCTTTCAGAGGTCAGTATTGAGTTCTGGCATAAATCATCCAAACTGCCTAACACTGAGTTAATGATTGGGTTTTGTTTTTTTTTTTTTTTTTTTTTTTTTTTGTTCGGTTGTGTAGAAAGCAAAATTCTACTTTCTCCTTATTGCTTTAATTCTTCTCCCTCTGCTGGCCCTAGATCAGTTTTCTTCTCTCTTATTCTGTAAGCACCAGCCATTGGAAGAGCTGCTTTCTGTCTGGGGAGAACCATTCAAAGTATCAAATTCTTTGCACAGCTGTGTGGTCAGAGCTGCAAGATGGTTCATAAATCCCAAAAGCAGATACATGCAGGCTATTGCTCTAATACAAAGTCCTGTGAAAAACGGCATGTGGCAGAGCGGTCACAGGAAGGCACAAATAGGACCCAGAGGATCTCCATCATAACAAGTCCAAGTGAAAAAGGTCATTCTGATTCAAGTAAAATGCATAAACCTCTTACAAAGCAACAATCTGTGCTTTTTAGTCTCCTGGGGTTTCACAATTTGGCTGGGGTTTCATAACAATTTGACTGGTGATGGTCAGAAATGTTTCCAAAAAATCAACTACAGTCATAAAAACAACAGTCCGTTGAAACCGAAGAGTCTTGCAGAAATGTGTCAATTTGAAGAAGTCTGCCAGCAAAACTCACCAGTTCTCTGCCTCTGCTCTTTGCTCATCCACCCAGCTGCTCAGAGATGCTCCCTGAAGGACTGCAGCACAGTTCAGATCTCTACAGCTTTTCAAGTTCTAGGCTGCCTGCCTCCCAAAATTGCTGCACACCTTTTATGCCCAGGAAATTTGTTTTCATCAGCAGTGAGAAGAGTTTATTGGACAGGGTTACCAGTCTTGCTGCCACGGTGTTCAAAGCCCTGGGGATGGGCTCCTGGTCACCCTGCAAGCCACCATCCAGAATGAAGTACAATGAATTCAGTGTTTCCATTGCTCAGCCTGGCTATTGGCCAGGCACTCATTGCCTCACATGGCCCTGGCTGTGTCCCCACTGCAGCTTGGGGAGGTAGAAGGTAGAGCAGTCGTAAACCCCTGTAACTTTATGGCAGAGCACCATGCAATTGGCCAGAAATAGCCACACTTTGAGTCAGGAAGCTTCAAGAAGTCAGAGAAGCAGATTTTATTTTAGGAATATCAATTTACAGCATTTCTGAAATTATATACGAAATTATATAAATTATATTTAACAAACATTGTTAAATTTTGGTCTCTTTTTCTGGAGATGAAAATGTTTCAGATAATGCAAAAATTGTGAAGAACAGGAATATAGTTTTCTGACGACTGAAATTTTTTCTAAAGGGAGAGCACCATAGGTTGTAGAAATGAGTTACTTTACTGCCCTATTGCTACATCCTAGCCCAGTGCCAGTTGTAAGAGAATAAAAACTCATATCAGCATTAAAGAGAATGAATGAATGCAAATAAATACTTTTTCTACAAACAGAAGACCTTGCTCTTTTCCCATTGCATCAGTGAGATTGTCCTCAGCCTTTGACTACACAAGATGAAGATGTGACTTGCATCCACACCCAGAGAAATACAGTGGTGATAACAAACAGGAATTTCAAGGAGGGAAAAGTGGTAGCTTTTACTCATAAAATCTATTATCCACTTGAACAAGCCTCATGCAGCAAATGTTGAAAACGGACAGAAAACATGACCTTCAACCCTGACACAGATCACTTACCCTCCTTAAAACTGCATGCTTCACAGTAGCCTCTGCATCATATATCTTGCAAAGTGTGTGTTTCCAATGGGATAGCAAGACAAAGAGCAGTCCAATGTTCACAGGAAGTCTTTTAGAATTATTTGGAAAGTGTCTGAACTAGACCAAGCACCTGGAGAGATTCTGATTTCATTTGGGACTATATTGCATTATTTTACTTTACTTTTGTAAGTACTAACCCTTGAGGAAAAGGCACACTGATTCTACAACAATGCACTTGTACCTTCGCTGAATCCCCCTTCTTCCTCCACCAATAGTCAGTCCCCAAAGCCTGAGTATTCACCATGTCTGAACTTCAGATTTAGGTTTCAGGACATGGAATGGTGTCTGAGCCATTTATAAGTACTGATGGAACACAGTGCAAGTATTGATTATCTATTATGGTTCTCTAACATTATGCTGGATTTAAATCACGGACAGAGAAATTAGTTTGGGTGAAATAAGATTTCTTGCTTTTCCATTCTATGTTTTTCCTACCCAGCAAAGCTTTGCTCCCCAAATTACTTTGCAGTAGGTTACTTTGCATTAGATGATTTCTGCACAATTTCATTGCACTCAACTTTAGCACAGTTTCAATATTTTCAGGTTTAATTTGCAAATATACAGAGAGAAACTCTGCCAGGAAGAACTGCATTAGGCTAAAGATGCATAAAAAACCCAGATGAAAATAATCTGTCAAAAAGTGCTTAAAACATCAATGACATTTTCGTCAACATTTTGAATTACTGTCTCCAGAAAGGATTACATCTTTCCAGAAGATATAATTCTTTTTTACCAGATAAACATCTGACATTCGGAGTAGCTAAATTTAAGTACACCATCCACACAGTACTTGTAGAGAGGTTCTTCCCATCCCTGAAATCTCTTCAGACCTAGAATGTCACAGCTTGGACCTCCACTCTCCTAAAAACTCATTTTATACTTGATAGGCAACATCTCTGTTTAATTTCTAGGCACATTATTATTATTATTATTATTATTATTATTATTATTATTATTATTATTTGAAACTTGGAACCTTCCTAATTTTGTCACTTGTGAGAGATGTCAAAGGATGTTACAACAGTTATTTATTGATAACTACCATTCAACAGCAGCAAAGCCCATTATGGCAATGTGTAGGAAACACATGTGTAGCCTCTGCCTGAGAGTAGTTTGTTTGAGAGTGACAAACTGAATCAGAAAGTTCAGTTGTGAATTCCATACATAAAAACATATCTGAAATAAAGCAAGCAGCTCCTTCCCACAAGCAGGATACAAATATCTCACCAGCATTTCAGAGGGATATTTAAATAAAGTTTACATTGCCACAGAGCAGTAAACATGATGGTGAAATACATATTAAATGTATGCTCTTAATGCCAGCAGTTTCAATATTTATTAATTTCTCATACAGTCATACAGTAGAATACCATATAATTTCTTCTGCCATGTCACTAAAAGTGAAGGTGCCCTAATGGAATTGACCTGTTCAGTCAGGTGGCAAAATGTTAATTAGTTTTCAGAAAAGATTAATCCTTTGAATTCTAAGCAAGTGAATTTATTCCAGGGAGCTGAAAAAGCTCACTGTGATATGCTTTGAATTAGCTAGCCATGTCTTTGGAAAACACCACAAAATAATGATTTCCTGGGTGCACTGTTCCATGTGTGCCCTGGTAGTTAAAAGCTTAAAACACAGGAAAGAATCACAGGGAAAAAAGGATTAAATGCTACTGTTTTCCCACACTTTGAGCAGAATATCCACATTTGTACAGCTAATTTTAATAAAAATCTAATCCAACAGTTTTTCCTGAGCTACTAGTCTCTATCACAGTGGTGTTTCTATTGACCACATCTTAAAAGAAATTAACACCAATCTGACTTAGAGAAAGGGGCTACAAAGATGAAACAAATACAGAAAGAAAAAAAATGTTGATAGCAATGAATATAATTCAGACATTAGCAATTACAGAAAAGTGATAGGGGGAGGAAAAAAGATATCAAGGGAATAATTTCTAGATGGAGAAACTTAGCAGATCAGAAAGAGCTTTTAACAACAAAAAGAACATGACCATAGCCCTGGCTTATTCCTACCCAATAAAAGTAAGATCATTGATAAAAAGATGAAAGGGACATACACATTCAATAGGTATTTCAGTTCTCTGCTTGCAAAAAAACAGGTAATATATTCTGTTCTCAGCACCTGGTGGTCTTTGAGTACCTTCCTTTCTGCCAGCAATGCAAGTGGATATAGAGAGCTACTATTATTAAATATATTTAAATTAGTATCCCTATATAGTGAGTATGCACAAATTTTGAAAACTAAGAAGTTACCTCTGTTGATTTTCGATGCATCTTGGAAAAGTGGCAGATTTAGAGAGGATAATTAAACAAAATGACACATTGTGTTCATCAGAACTTTGAAAAAACTAAAATTCATAAGCACTGTAGATAAGATATATTTCAATTTTATTTCAAAAGGTATGATACGGCATGGAAGATTTGAAATCAAATTACTGCTATAAAAAATCAAGAAGGCACATATTACAGTAATTAAGAATAGGCTAGCTTTCTTGTAGAAAACTGAGAGAGACATTTAGAAATAAATGGTGGAAAAGTCTTATGAGGTATTTAAGGTTAAGAAATTCTACCTATTAACATAGGGTTTTGCAGGGAAACAGATGATCAAATAGGTAGTTAAACTTTCAAAACATCTGGGAAATAAACAATTAACTCCAGAAATCCACAAGGCCTCTTAGAGGCAGAAGATCAGGTGAAATAATCATAATATCCTTTCAGTTCTTATAATTTATTTATCTATTAATTAGACCTATGTAAGTGGGGATTTGATTGCTCCAAGGTACTGAGCTGAAAGCTTAATTTACCTGGTCTGCATGGACTTATTCTACCAGGTGTACATGAAATTGCACTTTGAGTTTTAAATATATGTTAGTGACCCTGCAGTCAGGTCAGCAAAATGCAGGGAAGTGACAAAAGAGCTACGACACAGACACTTTTGCAGGTATGAGTCAAAATTTATGCTAACTGAGCATCAGCCACTCAGTTCAAGCCTGTATTGGCCAATACCTTCTGTTGTCAGAAATATGATAGAGGTTGTAACATAATTAAGAATGGCTTCTGCAAGTCTGAAGTACTCTCAAATGTTTATCTAAGTCTTTTGGACCACATTGTAGCCCCGGTGTGGCTGCAGAAAGTAGAGATGTTCTTTGAAGCGGTTACATTCATTAAAACATCATCAGTTTAGCAGCATTGGCTCATATATGGATGATGGCACTGGGAATACATATTTAATCTAACCATTCAGTAAGAAGGAAAGAAAAAAGGGATTAGTTTTTTTTTTCTGGAGGATAAAGAACACAGAGAGCAAATCAACATTTGTTTTACTTTTTATTAAATAACTACTTAGCATTGATATTACTATTTATGGCATTCTATTCTCCAAGGGGTACTTAGTCCTCTTTTTTTTCATGCCACAGTAAGTGATTCCCACTGTTCCTTTAAAAGATTATTTTGGTAATTTTTTTTAATAGAAAAATAAGTGATAGAAAATGCTCTGTCTCCCAATGTCCTGGCCATGTGTGTTTTCCTCATTGCATCTCTACAAATGTTTGTAAAAAAGGCAAGTAAACTGTTAATAGCTAATGAAAACACACAACAGAGCTTGTTCTCCTATACTTTCTCTTCTCCTTGACATTTTCTTTGTCTCCAAAAAATGAAATACAGACTAATTTACCTGACGAAATGTCATGTGGCCCTTCACAATGCTCAAGGTTGAAAGCAACCAAAAATAAAACCCTAATGATTGCTTTTCCTACCAAAAATATGTTTGTCTTGCTTTCAGATTGACACAGCCCTACAGGCAATCCTTCCCTTTCCATGGCGGTAAGGTTAGTAAGGATGAGCAGGTGGAGAGTGCCTGGATGTCAGGAACCTGACTGTGCTTGTAAGGTTTCTTGCATTGGAGAAGAAATCTAACGTACAAAGAAAACAGCTTTCAATATTCTCTTTTCTGGGAAAAGAGGAGTAAAGTAAAATCAACTTGCCCCTCTTTAGCTTTTCCCATTAGACATCATCTCTGATCTGGGTTCCTCTGGAAGAGAAGGATAAACACTAACTTTTCTCCAAGTGATTCCTAAGACTTCAGTTTGTCCTTAGTGTGCAGAGGAAAGCTTCAAGTCACTTTCTTTTCCTCTTGAAGCAAAGCAACTGGTTGTATCATTCCTGGCTCAGATCCATGCATTTACTAGTAAGGTAAGGCAGTATCTCCTCCAGATGCAGCATCTCAAACTGAACCCAGACATACCATCAAACGTTCACTGGTACATAGTGTGGCTATTACTTCTTCTTCAGCTCATTTTATCTGAGGTGGGTTCTCTCCACCACTGCCCCTTGCACAAAGATTTGCCCTTGCACTCTAGTAAAATCATGGCTAGTTTTATTGTGGTCCTTCTGCAAAGATTTATCATTCCATAGTCAATGCAACTTGTCCTGCAACTGTCATAATATCGAATGAAAATAAAAAGGAAAATATTCCAATCATATAGAATGGATCAAGAAGGATTTAACCACAGTTTGTTGAAAGTAAACAGCATGCTAGAATGTGCAGAATTTAGCCCACTTCTCATTTTTAGTCCTAGTTTCTGGGTTTTTAATTCACAGATATATCTCAGTTTGGTACTAAAAATCTATTTGGAGAATATGAACACAAAATATTGAGATTAACATTACTCAATAAAAAAAAAATTCCTGACCAGATTTAAATTTTTCACATTTTCCAGATTGAAATAGAGAAGCGCAGAGTCCAGAATCTCCTTGGATAATCCTATGACTTTTTTTCCCTCTTGCATGTGGATTTATTGTCCTGTGGCAGTGACTTTTATAGGATGGTAGTGATATTGCTTTGATTTAGATTCTTTGCGAATACCACAGTCTATTAAAAGCATCAGTTCATCAAAGTCCACAGTATTAATTTACCAGGAATATCCCCACAGGATTTTTAAAAATAATTTTGTATTAGGAAATCATGCTTCAAACTGAACTAACAGAAATCTAATTATAAATGGGAGCATAGTGCTAATTAAACCACCCACTCCAGCATTAAGGCCCACTTGGGGGTATTCACATTGGTAAATTGACAATTTAAGCTAAATTGCCGGATATAATATCCAAGTATTTTCAAGCCCTACCTTTCTGCTACTTTCTCTCGTTTGGTCTGCTCCATAACAATAAAGCATAGAAGACAAGAAATCCAAGTACTTTTCAATCATTGAAATATTTTTCTGTGAATAAGCATAGCTACTTGTGTACCAAGGGTCAATCTAAAATATGAAAGTTCCCAAGCCTGACTCTTCATATGATTAAATGCAACCTGGTGCTCTCTAACATGCCTGGCCTGTCCCAGATCATCTCGTCTGCCCAAGACATAGCAAAAAACTAAGGAAAGCAGCTGTGTGTTAATCCATGCTCAGAGCTTTACCATTCTCCAACAGATCATCTCCTTTCAGGAGAAAGGGGTCCTCAGCACTCAGTGGTCTGAGCCACAGCCCTGATATGGCTCATGTAGTGTCTCAGGCTTGAGTCTTCATGATAGAGGGTACGTTCTGCAGCAGAACAGCCATAACAAACCTCTGGCCAATTGTCTTGGATCTACAGTCTCTAGTAGTACAAAAAGCCAAGTGCCACCTGGGCCAGGCAGTCTTGATCTTCTTGTTTATCTTTTAGTCTGAAGGTCTCCCACGAAACAAACAACTTGTGTATGATAATATCACCTGCTCTCTTCTGATATTTTTTTCAGAGAGAGAGAGATTAAAATGAATTCTGAGAGCATTGATTTCAATGAGAATGGAGATGATTTGATTCTTAGGAAGCCAGTACTCTGCTGAGAGATACCAAGAAAGTGACATGACGTACTCAAGGACTTGATGCCAGAGCATGGATAGTGGTGCAAATATTTTGCTATAAGAAAGTTAACTAGGTCACAGATGCTTTACCTCTCTAACTAGACAGAGAGAAGGATGGATGGAGAAGAACCATGGCAATCAGTCTTTAGTAAGTAGTGACAGCCTGAGGACTAGGAGAAAATCAGAACAGAAAGAGAAATCTTAATAGATTTTGCCTAGGAATATATATGCATTATATCTCTTATCTTTCCAATATCTATTTATTACACCAAATTTGGCTTCTTGGTAACTCCTTGGTGTTATTATCAAACCTTAACAGGAATTTCACCTCTTTAGTAGACAGATCCATAGTCTGGGACCTTTTTGACCCATTAACAATATTTCCTTCCAATAATGTATGCATGAAGAGGTCCCATGAGTAACTTTAAAAGGTTTGTGAGTGATGTATCAGTGCACAGTACTAAGATTCCATACAATAATTTACCAAATAAATGGTGCTAAGCTTGTTTACAGTTTGGCTGACAAATCCCTGAAGACAGCCTAGGGAAGGGAGCAGCACTAGCACTTTGCAGATAGAAATGTCCAATACACACAGAACAGTGGAACACTGCCTAACGCACCAGGGCTCTAAGCCAGCAAGGGGAACGCTGTGACCGATTACTTTGCATTAAAACACCAAAGTGTTGACCAAAGCAAACGTATTTCCTCAACAGGAAAAATAATCCTGTATAAGAAGAAGAAAATTTCTTCTATATATAATATTATTCTTTTATTTTCTATTAGGTGTGGTAGTCATCAATTTTTCCTATGTATTTGTGTACCCTTTATATTTCCTATACCATTCTATGTTATTAACCACCATAACTCACAGCAGATTTTTGTCTTCCACAGAAAAAATCCAATTTCTTCTTTGGGAAGTTCTGAAAGATGCTATGTTTTCACATGCCTGCAATGAAAATCCCAGGTTAAAACATGAAGTAAAAATAGGCATTAAGTAAAAATCGGCATATCTGGACATATCTTATAAATCTAGATTTGCTTGATGCTGACACCCGGTTCTCAGTTTCTTACAATTTTTGTGAGCTTTGACAGTCAAGGTTGAATTTTTTATCCTGAACATTTGCTCTAAACTTTATCAGTATCTTGGAGGTGGTGAGGAGGATAGCTGTCATGAGGTTTTTTAATTACATGAGGTTGGTGGGAACAGGTGAAATGCATGAGGGCAGGGCTTCCATTTAGAGGGACCTAAGTCTAGAGTAATGGCCAGACAGGAAACTGAACAAGGACGAATGCAAAGTCTTGCAACAGGGAAGGAAAGACACCTGTAGTGGTATAGGCTGGGGACTGGTGGGCTGGGGATCTGCTCTGCAGAAAACAATCTGGGTATTCAGGCACAGGATGATCAGGGTATGAACCTGCAGTGTGCCTTGGCAGCAAAGAAGACCAAAAGGACCCTGGGCTGTATCAACAGAACAGGCAGAAGGTTGAGGATGAGATTTTTTTCCTTTCTTGTCAAACACTATATTGTATCTAGGCTCCTGCATCCTACTTTGGGCCCCCAATAAAGGACAAATATCAAAAAACTGAAGCCAGTTCACTGGGGCCACCAAGATGTTCAGGAGCAGGAGCACTTGTCCTGCTAGGAGAGACTGAAGTGTTCAGTCTGGAGAAGAGTATGGGCATGTAACAGCAGACTCCTAGTACCTATGAGGAGGTATAAATATATAAATATAAATGCAAATATATATATATATATATATATAACTTTTTCCACAGTGGTGTGTGGTGAGAGGATAAGAGACAATAAGTTACAAATCTAAACAAGGGAAATCCAACCTGGATGTCAGAAAATGTCTCTCCACAATCATGATGGCCAGCCAGAGAAGGGGTTGTGCAATCTCTGTCCTTGGACATGCTCAAGATCACATTGAAAAAAACCCTGAGAAAACCAGTCTGATCTAATAGCTGATTTTCCTTGGAGCAGGAGATCAGACTGGAGATATCTTGAAGTTCCTTCTAACATGANAAGATCACATTGAAAAAAACCCTGAGAAAACCAGTCTGATCTAATAGCTGATTTTCCTTGGAGCAGGAGATCAGACTGGAGATATCTTGAAGTTCCTTCTAACATGATTTCCATGTTAAACTCATTTTTTAAAGTTTCAGTCAGGAGTCTTCATTCATTCCCAAGAAAACTCTAATTCCATAGGCTCTAGAAAAGTGACCTTTTTAATATTCTCATTTGAAGTTACCTCTGTGATGGGGATGTTCCTTCTGCTGTTCCATTAAAACACATTCAAGACAGAAAAGTTTGTAAACTTCTTCTCAACACTGAAGTGGTGGGAACAAGTTAGGAGTTGCCAAGAAAACTAACTGAAAATGTCCTTCTCTCTTTCCAGTGATTGCATGGAAAGACTAGCATTGAGATTTACCTTGCCTACCTTTGGAAGTATATAGTGTAGGTGTTCATTTCTGAGCTAGTCAGCCCATGTTCTCTTTATAGCAGAGTGTAGGAGTTAACAGCTGGTTAGTTGAGTCCTGCCTTGGATGACTAGCCTAGACACAGAACTTTTAGGAGATTTAAATTAAATTGGATGAATCTCATGACTAGCAACAGCTATTTAGTCTGTGTTTGTTTTCTTACACATTCCCTTCCCCCCCAAAATGTGACCTGAGAGCAATATTATATTATCATATGGTTTTGTATAAAACTCAAATGTTTGAAACCCAGGCAATATTATTTTAATACTGGTTTGAGTCTATTATTCCCATTTTATAGGTGGAGGACTGCATTATCTGCAATAAAAAGTACCCATAGACATATTTGTCTAGGGTCATTTCATCTCCAAATACCTGTCCTTAGCCTTGATTTGAGTTAGTTTGATGTGACCTTACAGGAACCCTTTACATGGCCCGAAACATGGTTTCTACAACTTTTTACTAAAACGGGGCTTGACACATAATCCACACTCACACACTGATCATAAAACATTCCACAAATAAATGTCAGCAGGGAAACTCTATTTATCCCCATTTAACAACAGAAAAATTCATGCATTAGTTTTGATTGTAGCTTGGAGAAGGATTCAAATTATCATGTTAATGCTCTTAAGTTAATTGACCTTACAAGCTTTTTCTCAGTTGTGAGAAAATGTGTCTAGAATACTGGACAGTGATCCTAGGGACTAATAAATTTCCTAATAAAAAGCTAGAAATAAACTCTAGGGGTAGAACTGAATAATTATTCAGTCTTTTTTTCTTCCAGGAAGAGAATGAATCTTGAGAAAGTTTCAGGGGGAAACCAATGGGAAGTGAACAGCATGACTGATCCTACAGTGTATACCGTGCAAGTGAAATGGTCACAACCCACTGCATCTGGCATTTTCTCTCAGATCTCTGAGCTGGTTTCTTCTTTGTGATACATCTGCATGAAAAGCATGAGTCAGATCCTTGCCCTGATGCTTTTGGAACAAATGTGCCTCTGATCACATTGCTGTGAAAAGATGAATCTTACAAATAGGTAAAACATAGATTTGACTCATTAAATTACAGCCTGCTGAAGTCTTCCACTGAAGCTTGCTGAGGAAATGCTCAGAGCATTCTTGTGGCCCTCCTCTGGACTCTCTCCAACAGATCCAGGTCTTTCCTGGGCTGAGACATAATTGCTGCAACAATTTTAAATTACAAAAAGGGGGAAATTTTTTTTTTTTTTCTTCATACAAGGGATAAATGTTGTGCTGTGCAATGTTCCATTTATTGGTCCACATAACTACTCAAGAAGAACATCCTTTTATAGCTAAGATTCTAAGAACTATAAAGAGTCCTTGTGCAAAACAGATATACTAGTAAAATGTTTAAACTAAAAGACTAAGAGATGATCTGCAAGAAGACAATATGAACCTAAGAGATGCTTCTAAGAAATTATCAAGTCATGAGCTCTGAAGAGCAAAACTGCTTGGATTTGGAAGTTTGTATGATGAAACAAGCCCTCAGCCTCCCATTGTACCATTATTTTTTAATAAACTAAAAAGCTTGATTAAAAATAAAATCATACATGCTGGGGAAAGCTGCAAGAGAATATGTGAAGCAAAAGTAGATTTACATTTAGTAAGTATTCTTACAGGAAATATCTCCCCAGGAGGACAGACATGATAACAGCATTTCTGTACATACAGTGGCTACTGCACGGGCAAGCAATATGCCTATGCCATGAGCTGGGAACTCAGTGAATCCTGCGCATAAAAATTCTGAATTAATTCATTCACTACCAAAAAAAAAAAAAAACCCCACAAAAATAACCAAAACAAACCAAACAAAAAAGAACCCCACCCAAACAATCAAACATTAAAAAACCCCAACAACAACAAAAAAAAAAAAGAGAAGTGGAAGGAATAATGAAGAAAACACTAAGGTGATTGCAGGAAGACTAGTTTTCTAGAGGATAAAGGAACAAAATCTAAGCAAAGAAAATAGTCAAAACTTGTTCAAACTTCACTGTTGAAAGCAGGGTACATGAAGACGAGAAAAATTAGGGTCTAATAAAAAGTGCCTCAAAGGGTCACAACAGGGCCTATTATTATTGCTGCTCTTCCCATTATATATGTGTATTACAATTTCATGTAAGAACCCAGACACCAACCATAATCCCGTGTGTTAGACACAGCACAAGTATAGAGCTAGGTAAGTATTTCCCGCCCAGGGAGTGCTGGGTTTAGTCCAGAGCTGGAGCTCCATATAACCAGGCCTGACTGTATGTCACATCCACCACCCTCTCAGTGCACCCATCCTTTCTCTGCTACTTTTATTTCCACAGAAAGCTGTTCAAGTGACAGGTATCCTTTTTGTAATATGTTAACAAAATATCTGTTCTGGGAAACTGACAACATTAGTGTGCTCAGGCCATACGTTCATTGGAATTCAGGTATTGCAAGATGCAGATATGTGTTTAGGATTATGTCAAAGTTTCTTCATGCATAAAAGACATTTAAGTAAATATCTGGACTTTTCTTATAGGCTGCTCATAATATGATAAAAGAAAAACACACTTAACATGGAGAAAATGATAGTCAAATAAATTATCAGGAGAGTCAGAACTATGTACACCACTAGGAACTGCTCAACTTATTTTGCAGACTGAGAATTTCAACTTGATGTACATTGTCAGTCAGCACAGCAACTGTTTACAACATGTTTTTTGTTGTCCATTTTTATCAGTTAGTTCATGGAAACTGAGACAATGCAGAAGTAACTCTGTAACTTATTTCATGTTGAAAGGAGTTGTCTGTTTTCACAGCTCTACCTATCTGATGGAGATTTCAAGTGAGTGTGACTGCAATTTAAACCTCTTTAGAACACAAAGTATTATGTGTTCCCCAAGTCCACAAGAGCATGCCAATGGTAAACATTCCTCTGTTACATCTTTCCATCCCAGCACCACAGCTTAAAGACTTCCTGAGCTCTTGTTGTAACCCAACCTTTATGTTGAATAGCTGCCAAACTCTGAGGGCTCTCTGCAGTGTAAAATTTCCAGTCAATGAAAAAATACTAAAATAAAAAACAAGAAAAAACATGTAAGAATCATATCAGCCATATTTCAGGCAATACAGGATGTCCAGAAACACATGCAAGGTGATTATGAAGGATGCCTGGAGTAGTTCTTGTTCCTTCCTACTTGTAGTCTGCAGAGGAGACACAGCATCGTTGTAAAGGCATATGGAGCTATTTACCAGACTCTGGCAGGAGATGGCCTCACTTTCAGTTCATCATAGGCTGAAGGTGTGTCACAGACTCCTCCACACAAATTCAAAACTCAGTCCCTGCAGAATTCCAGCAACTCAGAAAGGAGTGGGGGTGTGTGTGTGCATGTAGGGGTATCTTTCTTCCCTGCCTAGCATGTGAAATCTTTTTAATCAGAATTAACTCTGTTAATACTGATGGAGGACTTTTTCTCAAGCTGCTGTAAATATGCAACATTTCTTAGTTGGCAGCCAGAAAAATATATTTCTTAGAGATAATAAATATAAAGAGTTTATAAGAATGAGCCAAATATGTAGATAGTGAAGAGAGGCACACAGAAAGGGAAAGCATTCTCAAAGGACGTTTTGTGTTCTTTGGAAAACCCTCACTCCTATGCACTGTATTTTCCCAACACAGTGCACAAGAAAAATCACTAGATCCAGAACCTGAACTTCAGTACCCTCATAAATCACTCAGATTTATGTCTGTGGAATTAAGTGTTTTTACTTTCAGGCTCAGTGAATATTTAATGATTTATGCAAAATGCAGTTTTTCCCTACATGTGGAGACATACAGAAAAGCTGATGTGTCTAAATGGACACAGAAAGAGATAAGCACATAGTAATAGTCAATAATCCATTACTAACAGCCAGGATGTGTGTTCAGGAGTCTAATTTTAATCAAAGAGTTCCGTAATTGAAACATTTTGTGGGTAGGCAGGGGACTTCCGTAATACAGCAATTTGGGATGTTTTTCTAACCTGATCCAGCTGAAGATTACAAAGCCCCTTGGAATGACAACTCCTTTCACTGTCCAAGAGCTCCAGTTCTCTCAGATGACCATTACATCCAAAGAATCCAATAGATTTGGGTAAGGTTTGGGTTTTTTGGGTTTTGTTTGATTGGTTGGGATTTGGTTTTTGGATTGTATTTTTGGTTTTTTTTTTTTAATATAAGCAGTCTGTTCCAACATTCATGTTCCTGACACTTAAAAATGTCCAGTTTGTCTAAAAATTGCCTAAAAAGAATATCCTCAGCCATGAGCAGCATATCCCACCAAACACTGCTATTACGTACTATTACCATAGAGGAACACTTGTTTGCTAAACTGAATTGGAGCTTTGATTTGACTTGCTTTGGTTGGGGTTAGGACAGTGGAGGGTGGTGAACAAATGACTGAACAAGGAGAATGTAGAAGTTAAAATTTTTTTTCTATTCTTGCAGATGTGTTTCTTCATCTATTCGTTACTTTTTGCATATGCATGTGTATGTGTAATGTAGGTTTCATTGCTTATGTAAGCTTCTGGTTAATGTACTTTAAAAGCTTCATGAAGATCATCATGCTCTTAATTATTTATCACTATAGGAGCTTTCAAGGCACTTACCACCATATCTGGATATACTTTTTATAGTTTGTATTAGGTCATTAATAGCTAAAAAGAGAGAGAAAAAAATGCACCATCCTGCTCTGCAGTACCCTATACCTGAAAGGCAAAGGGGGTGCTTTTGGCCAGTCAGCTTAAAAAGCAGAAGCTTGCTGCTCCAGATCAGCCTACAGAGGTACAATTACAGTCCTTGAGCACTCCCAAATACACACTAAAGTGTTTCTGAAAGAAGTTAATTGAAGAGATAGACCTCTTTTCCAGAATGCCTTCCCTCCTTATTTTAGAAGCCTGGTCCTATAGCTCTTATGAGAAAGCCCTTACTTATATGAGTAGATACATAATCAGGATAACTGAGTCCTATTTCTTGATCATCAAATTGATGGGAACGGCAGAGCTTTCAATAACTGTGTCTCTGTTCTTGCGAGACCTGCTGCCCAACTCCAGGCTGCGAGTGGAATATGTGGGTGTTATGGGTGGAATGTGGAACAGCCTTTCTGCATGATGTTATCTTCTATGTTGGATTAAGAGCTATTTTAACTTTGTTTCACAAGGATCTCTGCTAAGTTGAATTTGTTTTCATCTGCTCTAGGCTAAAAGGAAGCATAGAAGCAATTACTGCAGAGAAGTTGATACACAATAACCTGTTAGCTATGTTACTCTATTCATACATCTAAACTATTAGACACTCTGATACCAAGCAAGATACCCTCAGGTTATTCTCAACTGCCATCAGTTAGAGATAAAAGCACAAGTGGCTTGCAGGTCCATGTTTCTAAACCATAAGCAAGATTTTTTTTAATCTTTAGAGAAATCAGTTTTTAAGGGGCAAGCAGAGAATGGTTAAAATCCCATATCATTTTATGCAAAATGGATGTGTGCCTCTGTCCTATCTACTTCTTCATTTTGGCAACAGACTGCCAAAGCAACTGCTAAGCAGACTTTTATGTTTTTTAGAGCATCAGCAGTCAGACTGTTCAATACAGCACTTCCCCTGTATCTCTCTCATCTTATATTCTGGATTTATTATTCACATCATGAAGCTTCCCTGGCAACATGCTGGACTTGTTGCTGCTTCTGGTGCTGCATATCATTCATGTTTTTTCTTTATTTGCTTTTTTCTTTCTTTCTTTCTTACTTTCTGGTTTTTTGGGGGTTTTTGGGGGGACGGGATCAACTTGTTTCTTTAGGAAAAAAAAGTTTTCATTAGTTTTATTTTGTAGGTAATCTTGTCAATCTGCTTATGATTCAGGAAATAAAACACAACAGCAGAGCATTACCCCAGCTATGCTGAATGAGCCTGTAAAAATTCACGTCTCACATTTTTTCAGAAAATAAAAATATCAATATGACCATAATGAACCATGACAAATCACTGGCCAATAGTACAAACTTGCAAAAATATATAAGATTAGGGTAAGTCTACAGTGACACTTCCTTACTATAACATCCAAGATTTTAGCAATCTCCAGTTTAGAGATGTCCTGAGACAGAGATTGTACTGCATTTTTGAACTTTGTAGACTTCAGCAGATTGTTTTCCATTAATATGTCTATTTTTTTCTGAACTAATTTCTAATTTGTGTCCCTGCAACAATCTGAAGTAGTACATTCTTCAGTTTCATTGTATGAAAAATACTCTTCTCTTAATTTCTTAATTTAAAAATATCAACCTGATTCTGTCACTGCACAGTACTTCCTCTATACTATTGGAGAATGTGTAGAGCTCTACCAAATTCCTCTGATCATTTCTTCTCCAAGCTAAAGCCCTACTATACTTAACCTTTCTCACACAGAAATCTCTAATACAGCTTCTGGTTTTTTACTACAACTCAGCTGATTTCCCCTAGACTACACCTGGACTTGATACAGCATCTTTACCTCACTACTGTCAAGGTTGGAGGCCAAAATTTAGTTATCCCACAATCCAAGGAACTTGACAAATGTCTTAGACCTCATAATTTGCTGAGAAACCCACAAAGAAGAAAATTGCAAACTTGTTTATAACTTTCTGGCTAAGTGTTCCATGTTCCACTGCAGCAGTGGGTTTGAATGAAACAGAAATAAATTTCTGTCAACAATTCCAGATTTTATTTCTTGTGATAAAATAGCAGAGTCCTTCTTTTTAATGTAGGAAGCTCAAAGGCATACTTAAAATTTGCCTGGAATTCTTTCCCACAATTGCAGATAGGGATTCCATGAGAGCATAAACTATAAGGAATAAAAGAAAAACAACTCTTGCAGTCAATGTTCTTCCACCATGAGCCACAGCTGAAGTACCTGTGACATAGTGAAACAAAAGTTACTTGGAAGACAATAATTACAATGAGGTAGGATACTGACACAACTCTCCAGCTCTGGGCCAGAGAAGGAAGAGCTGCCATACGCATTGTGTGCGCAAGGCTATCTGATCAAGAAGCAGAAATACTGAACTCTATGATTTATCAATAAATATGTTCACCTTCAGACATCAAATCAGGACAGTTGCTATACAACTGTGGTCAAATGCAGACAGAAAGTGATTATCTAGTTAGCCCCCCTGATTCCTCTACTAGGTAATTCAGGAGTTAATATCCTTACGTGTCAGCACTGATGAAGAAATTATTTCAGGAGCATCTTATATGTTTACATAATATAAACCTTGTAAATGGATATTCTCTCCAAATATCAAAGAGCAACATTTGAAAACAGTTGTGTTTTCCTGTATCACTGGAATTGTTTCCATTTCTTGACATTTATCACTTTTCTCTATTCATTTTAGTACAATGATAAGGTAAACAAAATGACATAAAGTACCATGCTTGGTCAGTAGAATTAAGGTAAGTATTTTAGGGAGGAAAAAATCAATCAATGATCAAATTTTTAATAGTAATATAGAAAAGGTTAGTGTGAGATAAACACTATATTCTGTTTAGGAAAACCAAGCATGGATTTATGTCCTCCATATGAAGCTTTAACATGAGGGCTGGAGATGTAATTTTTCCCAGATTCAAGTTGTACAAAATTAACATATTGGAGATGGAATACGAGTTCTTCAAAACTTGGAAACTTAGCATAATGCAGCAATCCAACAGAGAAAAGGCAAACTTGAGGCTGAAGAACATTGCCAGATAAAGCTCTATCAGGTAGGAAGAGGAGGAAAGCTGACACCAATCAAAGTGTGATTTCATTCTTTTTCATTTAAAATTAGTACAGAATATCTCTCTATTCTAGGCAGCTTGGGCATTTATCCTGCTGCCTATCAAATCATGTAAAATCTTTTGCAATTGGCACCCAATGCGCTAATTCTTGGTTCTGAGTCTTCAGACAAAATTAAAAGCCAAAGAAATGTCATTCCATCGGAGATTCCTAAAATCTAAAAATTTGCATTTCCCTTCTGAAAGCAATGCTTCAGTCTAACCAGAGAAGCTGTTGAAGGGTGGTACCTTTAACACCGCTGATGCCTTTGTTGAGGGTAGCCAAGTGCAACATCAACACTGAAGGAGACTTAGAAATCATTTTTAAGCATGCACTTAGAGGAAAAAGCATATATATTACTCACCAAATAAAAGGTAATTTTTTCTGAAGAAGACTCACCTTGAGATCAAGGAGACAATCCAAGTCCGAAAATTTTATATCCACAAAAGCCAAGTCAGACAAAGCAAGCAATACTCGTTTCCTGCTTCTAGTTACAAGCTACCAGTTCTCACTTTGCACAAAACAAAAAACTCTTGCATGGATATGCAAATGGCAGTGTTTATGCTGGGTTTTGGCTAAAGTTTAATCCATAGAGAAGTCAATACTCTAATCCATTTTCCAATAAAGCCTAGTTAGCAATTAGTGAGTTGTTACCAAATTATTAAAACATAAAATACAGGAAGCTTGTGAATATTGGAAACAATGGAAACAACCAGAAAGGAAGCCACAGAAGTCCTTCAAAAGCATCAGCTTTGTCATGAGAATTTTAGCAATAGAGCTATCCCAAACCATGGAGAATGTAGCCAATGGAGGAATAATGTAATTAGAGAAAACAAAGAAGTACATTTGTGCACCAGTCATAACTAGGAAAATCTCTGCACAAAAGAAGAAACTACACGTAAGGAGAAAAGCCGCAAGAACTGAAAGGTGGGACAGGCCTAACAACGATATTGCACATCATTGCTTTAGCCAGAAATCCATCTGTCCCTCATTTCTGATGACAGCCCCAACTTCTGAGTCATGGATGAATCTTGTCTCCACCCTCAGTGATATTTCTAAAATTATATTGTGCTATTGAAATATTTTTTTATCTCAAGTAGGAGTTAAGGAATTGATACAGAAAAGTGAACCATATGGCTTGTGTTGTGCAAAAAGTCAAGTCAGATGGACCTAGCAACAATCCCTTCCAGCTTTAATATCCTTTAGTCTGTATAGATCAACTTTTCCAACTGTTCTATCTTGAAATAGGAAAGTGAAGTCAATTTTATGTGGTGGCTGAGATCCCAGCTCAGTCTCCTGACCTACTGGTTTTACAAAACCCCAAGTTACTCAGCCTCACAGAATTGAGAATTATCTATTTGTTGTATGGACCTCTGAATCTTAAAAGAACTTATGTGGAGCGGACCTGTAGGTTCAGACTTTACACTTGAAACACTGAGTGCTTAGGTTTTTCAAATTGTCTACATTTCTTTGGGCTTGGGTAGGAATGGTCAGAAGACCTTTGCCTCCCTGAACCCTGTAGGTGTCAGGGCTATCCATTCTTCAACTCCTTTCTCTTGATGCTATTAACAGCTTAAAATGGTGCTTTGATTTGTTAGGTAAATCATTAACACAGGGAAGTTCAAATCACAGATATTTCTTATGGTTAATAAAAATTGCCGGAAGGAAAATGTAACTTCAAACTTAGTTTACATGGGGCAAATGATTCTGCACTACGTCCCTGGTCTTAAGGGAAAGCAGCAGGAAAGGGCTTTGAAGGACAAAATTACATCTCCTTTTATCATCTGTTTGCATTTGATCTAGAGAGTATAAACCAGGCTTGTGTATTTTAGCAATAAAGCCAGGATGTCCAAAAGAGGACAATAACATTTTAAAGTGGTTGTATCAGCATTTCACGTTTTCACAGAATTGGGGATCCTGGGGCTGGGGGGAACAGCACAAATAAAGACATCTGAGGATATCAAATATACTTTCCAGGTTCAAGCTTATCTGGCCATTCCTCTGTACTATCTTTCAGCAGCTGACGTGTTCCATTAAACATATTAACCTCTCCTTAAGGACTTGATAGGGCAAATATTCATGGCCCTGATAAAAGTATATACAGACTGATGTCTTTTAGATGTATTATTTCTTTTCTAGGCTATATAAATTTAGCTCCCTGTGACACATCCTTCAATCCTTGAACCATATTTATGAGTTGGGGGGTGTTTTATTGTTTTTAGCCTACTAGTAATTCCCTTATTATCATAGCATTTTTTTGCTTCTTCTGCACTTCTTTCTTCCTGACAAACCACCTAAATCTCCGGCTCTCAAATCACTATTCAGTTTGGCTACTCAGATGTATCTGCCTCCCTGAGCCTAGATCCACTGTGATCACCCCAAAAGCTGACAGCTAATCTTTTTTGACCACTTAATCATCACCTTCATTGCTGAAACTGGCAACAAGGGCGACAATTAGCATAAATTACATTGGACACCTGCTTGGGGAAAAAAGGTATCTAGAAGATCTGAGAAAAAATTTTCAATCAACATGATTTAGTGACCAAAAAAAAGCAGTACTGGGAAAACTGTAGTGTGTCTAGCCAATGAGAGCAAACAGATGTGCAAGACAGACATTCACCTCCCACTCTAGAAAATATCTTCATCATTACAGCACTCAAAGGAAATACAATTCAATGAAAGACACATTTGAGTCATTGCAACAAAGTGTTCAGATTTAGAAATTTTGAAGCTTCTTGTTCCTAGAGAGAATGGAAAATGAAACACTATGCTGCATCCAAATTAAAAATGCAATGAAGTTTCGGTCATGTGGAAAAAGTTCAGTATTTCACCCTTCATAAATTCAGTAACACAAGGAATACAGGAATTTAGTACAGGACTGAAGCCCTGATTTTTGCTTAGAGCTCTTCTGTCTTGAGTAAGTGCCTCCCAGAAACTCATTTCACAGAATAATTGCACAGGCATTAGATCAGCATGCCAGCATTCCTCTGGCCTAAACTGAAAATCTATGATAGAGAAACATTCTCAAAATTTGCTTTTGTACTGGTAGCTCCTGGAAGATGCTCTGAACTTTTGATTAATACAGGGAAACTATCTTATTGAAAAATGAGACACAATGCATTAAAGGCCATAACTTCTTGTAGAAAAACATATTAAAGGAAATGAAAGGGAATCTATGAAATCTGCTATACCATGAAAATGCATAAAACCTAAGATTTTATCTTCTCTGAAGAAATAACTGGATATTTATATAGATGAGGACATTTGTATGCTGATATGATAACCTACATAAATTAAGAGACACAGAAAACTTTATGTCTTTATTATCAGTTCTGAATAGGAATGATGCTGTCCTGGGAGGTGTTGTTTACAAATGTCCAGCCTTCAGACCCTTACATTACTCATTGTAGAATCCTGTTTCACAGATAACAGAGTTAAATGGACTGTCAAAATGATCAGACCATGGTCATAATCCATTCAGAGAGATCTGGCTGGCATGACTCTGGATGGGTATGTGAGGACTTTCCTAATGGATAGCTTTGGTCTCTCTGTAGATTTACCTAACAAATGACTGTAAAGGTCTGGTTATGAAGACCAGACTCAGCCATCCATGAAGTCAGGTAAGAGAGAATGGCTAGAAAGATTGCTATGCTTTACTGGAAATTACTTACACTCACAGCTGCCATCTTCTGTTCCTGGTACCAAATGGGACCTTAAAGACATCTAGAAACCATATATGCTGAAGACAGATAAGTGGCTTCAGTTGAGGCATGCTGACCTGTGATATGCCTCTTTGCAGTGCAGCATGGATCTACCCTGCTGCAGAGAGTAGATTCACAAGATTTCTCCTGGCTGACACCTCTGGTTAATGCAGAAGTCTACTTGTGTCCACTCAACAAGTGATTTAAAGTTTCCAGGGGAATCAGTGCAACAAACCCACTGGAAGCTACTCCCTTGAGGTTTATTCTGCAGAATTCTACATCTCTTTGACAGTGACTTTCTGGAATGATTGCCGCAGATATGAAAACTGTTTTGAGTGCAGTCTTGTAAGCACTAGAGTGAAGCCCCTTCTATGCATCACTTGGGCACAGGACTCACTTCTGTGAAGTTCTCAAAAAGGAGTAGCCAATGTTTCTGTTCTTCTATTGGCAATTATCTTGTGAGGGCTGCTCAGATTTAAGACATTCAGTAGACTGCAGTTTTAGGCCTCAAGATGTGCTTGGAGACTCTGCTGAATCCACATTTCACCAGACAGAAGATATTTCTGGTGCTCAGACTAAATATTCTTTATCAAGATGCTTCCTGGGTACCACCCAGACAGCGCCTTTTCTTTTTGCCTACTGCACACTGCAGCCTGCAGATCTGCTTTAGAGGGAGCAAGAAAGGAAAGATAGGGTAAAATTAATTTAGGTCAGGCAGGATCAGCACACACTTCATTTTGTATAGCAGGCTCATTTCTCCATAGAACTGCTCAGATACCCTTGTGAAGGAGGAAGCGAGATCATACACATTAGAAGGTAGACAGAGAGATGAGAACATCCATTTAGCCCATGCAGTCCCTTAATTTACAATGAATGAATTGTAAAGCTCTGTATCATCTACTGACATTCCAAAAAAAATCATAAAAATAAAAAGCAAAACAAACCTAAGAACCACTGTCCATACTAGAAGCTCCTATTAAATCCAGTTAATACACAGCCTGTATCGTTTTCAATGACTTGTGTTACAACAAGAACTAGGCTGTAACAGGAACTGCCAAGATAGATTTAGGCTGTAACAAAGTGAAATTGACTGTTTTCACAATATTTAAAGTACATAGCAAACCATCATAAATCCTGCTCTCTGTGTATATATATTGCCACGCAGGGCACCAGCAGCCCATATTTTAAATGGCTTCAAAATCGGCCTATTGGTAATGTTTTTTATTTATTGGCTGCATTTCAGATTTTTTTTTTTTTTTTACCATGTAGGTAGGAAATAATGCTGCTCAGTCCACAAGGAGCCTGAAACTTAGAGGAGCTGCATGGCAGAGTGGGTATATCTAAACAGTGGGGGTTCTTAAAGCTGTGGGGTCTGGGGCAGAGAATTTTTGTAAAATCAAGCCTGCCACAAAGAAGAAAGTGTTTAGTGAGATTCTTTTTACCTCCATCTCTCATCCTTCTCTGTCAGCCAAGCAAATTAAAAGGGAATTAAAAATGGGGGTTTGAGATGGACAACAGCTAAGGAAAGAGAAAAGGGTAGGAGATAGGTGACAAATTAAAAATTAACCTCCACATTGGAAAATAATTTTCCCTACAAAACATAATTGCAGTTTCTCTTGTTGCTGTAGAAAATGAACTGTAAATATTTAACCAGAGTACTGGCATCACAATGCCTGCATCATGTGCCATCCCCTGCCCAGGAGAGGCAGAACAAATGTTGCATAATTAAAGCAGCCCTGCTGCTCTCCGCTCCATGAGGCTGCTTGGCTCTGCAGTGCGCCCACCTCTTCCATTCATGGCAGCTCTTCTACCCCCAGGCAGCTGCAGGGGGTGGCTCAAATGCCATGCTGATGAGCCAGGAGGTAGCAGGTGCTTCTGTTGGTGCACTTTACATAAGATATGAGCAAAAGCCAGTGGACAGCAGCCCTTCACAAAGAGTGCCATGGTCTACTACAGCCAGGTAAAGCCATGAATCTCCTGCATGTTGCACAACTAAAAAAATCCAACACATCTTTCATGGACACAGAAATAGGAATGAGATCGTTGATGAGCAATAACCTGTTATTTTCTCAAATAATTTAACACTCAGAAGTCTTGCTAAAGTCAGTGTTAGAAATAGCCGTGTGATGCATTTAAAAAATCAGACCATAAACCAGGTAACAGCCAGGCTCCCCCCAGAGACAAGATGGTTCCTTGGGGTATCCTCAGTGACACTCTGTCTAGTCTGCTTTTTCAGATGGCATGTGCAGCAGAGCCTCCATCCCAGTCCTTGGTAACTATCCCATAACCTCACAGCTCTCTTTTCTTGCTGTTCTGCTAAAGTGTTCCCTCTGAATGTGTTCCACTCATCCTACCCTCTTGTACTCACTTAAAATAATTTTGTGAGAGTATTTGGGACCTGCACTTCTAAATACTCCAAGATTGCTTTTCCTATACTTGTTTAAAGATTAATTGCTTCCCTCTTGTAGGGACACTAGAAAGAGATGCAGCAATGCTCTCTCCTTTGTGCCTTTGGTATCCAGAAGGGATCATGACTGCACTATACTTGGCTAAGGAAAAGACATGGATAAGATGCTTTATGCAGTGTATGTTACTGCAGACATTAAAAGTGCATAAGAGCAATGCCCACTCTAACCTTTTTCCAGATAAGGAGTCCTACTCACTGATTCCAAGCCAACATTAAAGCTTGGACTCTGTTGTCATATTTACTGATATCAAGCTTACCAAGGCATCCTTAAGGGAGCATAGATATGTGTGAAAAATGCAGCTGGGAAAGGCTTCTGACTGACCAGACCTCAAACAGGGAGCACAATGCAGCACACTCTAGGATGAGATAAACGCCAATGGCTGAAGCCTAAGTGAAACCTTTGAGAAGAAAATCAGATCACAGGATGACAGTTTACTGTGATTCTAGCATTGCCTCACATTGGAGCAGAAGGCCAAACCCTCTGGGGCATTGAAAGCCAGAGTAACTATTATGACTCATTTTGATATTAATACCTATGAGAGTCTAAGGATTCATCTTCTTCTCAGAAAGTGAAAATCTATAAATATTGACCACTCATTTCATGAGGAAAGACCTATAATTTAAAAAAAACCTCTCCTTCCTCATGGTAAAGAGTATAAAACCAAATTTGCCTCTCTTTTTCTTCTAGTAGCTTTGCTTTTTGATGAAGAACCATCCGTCTCTGAAATAACCCCCCTCTTTGCTCTTGCTGTCATAAAATCAGGTGTCCAAAGTCAAATGAAATCCCAGAAAAGAAACACCCTAGTTAACAGGGTCTCTGCTCATCAGAGCCTCTATGGGGTCCTCCACAAGCAGCAAAAGGCTTTGTAAAGTGGTTCATTTGAGAATGGCAATGTGATTTCTTACAGTGCTATGTTGCTGAAGGGGGCAGGAAAAAGGTGAGTCTTTATTTGATTTTCTTGGTTAGAACTGCTAAGATTTTACTGCAGTGATTCTAATAAGATGTAGTCCTTTAGATAAAAGGTAGCAGGTGTTTGGGACTTCAGACTCTGTTTGTGGCTCTTGCTGATGGTTCCACTTACAGAACAGTGCTTCTACATGATACTGATATTTGAGAACAAAGTTGCTCTGCCTTCTAGCTCCCTTAAACTTCTATGGGAGGTGAGTAACATANGGGATGAGAGGAAGGGTTATGAACAGTTTGATGTAAATCCCTGACTGAGTGTGAGGAAATAAGAAGAAGACCAAAGTCAGTGAAGGCTCTAGAAAATAGGATTTATGAGAAATAGCTGAGAGAACTGGGTGGTTTAGTCTGAAAAAGGTTCAGGGGAGACCTTGTCACTCTCTGCAACTACCAGAAAGGTGGTCTTGGCAGTGTTAGGTTTGTGGTTGGACTCAATAATCTTGAGGGTCTTTTCCAACTTAAAAAATTCTATGAAATAGAGTTTATCCAGTATCTGTATGCTATAAGAAGGCCTCATCTTAGCCAGATTTTCAGTGCATTCATATTCAGAATGCAGAATAAAGAATTCTTTAGGAAATAGATAATATCTGTACACCCAAAGCAATTTTTAAATTAGCTAATTACTCTCTGGGAAGCTCCATTCCAATGTACCACTTTTCAAAGAGACAGTACATTCTGACAGAAAAAACACTCTCCTCAGGTCACTAAGCTGCTTTCGCCCTCACCCTCAGAGAGGTCAGACTTTGAAAACAATCCAGTTGGCTGGAAGACTAATGTATAAACTCACAATATAAGCCTGATTACAGTGATTATATGACAACATTGTACCTAGCTGAGTTCTTTCTCTTTTAGCTAATTCTGAAAACCACTTGGGATTTACTGTTGAAGTTTCCTAGAAAAGTGAGGTGTTACAAGCCCCTGAAGCTGCAGCCTGGAGCAAATGCATTCTAATATAAGAAAAAAAGAGAAAGGAGGAGAGGTGGTGCATTACAGCTTGGTATACTAAACCTCTTTCAGCATTCTTGTTTGAAATTGGAGACAAAGTTGCTTCCTATGATATGATGATTGTTTTTGTAAAAAAAAAACAAATTCCGTTGAGAACAGTTTTACCTATTTTATCAGAGGAGTTTTCTTGTGTAGTGAAGATCCCCCAAGCTGTTTCACAGAGCTGTTCCGACAATTAAATGAGGCAATCTTTTGCAGGAGCGCTAATTCAGCAGGGTCATGTAGCACTTAAAGTGAAAAGTTTAGGAGTCATGAGAGTTTTGCTGGTTTTCCACCTCTAGTATTAATTTGCTGGGTATCTTTGGGCAGCAGAATTGATCACTGCAAGACCCACTTTTTAAAAAATGGGTCGCTCAATGTTCTCTTACTATGGGAAAACCACTGGAACGGGTTGGGTGGAAGCACCTATATTACAAAAGATGAATGGTCCCTCATTAAACAGAGTGCCCAGATCATGAGAAAGCTAAAGGAAGTCAAGGAAGCTCTGTCAGCTTACACTACTTCAGACAGAGCCCTCTAACCTAAGATGAGGGTGCATGTGACAAATACTCACCTACTATCTTTATATCTCTTGAGAAATTGCAGATGTCAGATCCTTACCTCACTAAAATCTATCCCAAAGTGCCCATTGTGTAGACTGAGGATGAATTAATGCTTTAAAAAAAGTAGCTATATCACTCAGTTATGTCTTATCAGCGGGACAAGCATGCAGTATGGCAGCTACTGATCAGCTCAGTTTGGCAAGGCAGGCTTACTGAATCACAGCCCTTCCACCCTCTGTGCTGCTGTGTGATGAAGGGCTTGGCCATGCCAGAGCGAAGCTGATCCGTGCTTAAGTAGCAGGGCACCCTGCCTTAGTCAGCAAGGGTCTCCCTGCACGGAATTAAAGGCCAGTGTGTGCTCAAGTGCTCCATGCCTTGGGGCTTTGAGCTCTCATCCAGCACAAGTCTAGTATTTCAAGAGTCAGATTCTGCTTTCATTTAACACTGACACAAGTATGAATAACTTCACTGAGATTAGCAGCATTACTTTAGCTTATACCACTGTGCAACAATACCACAATTTGACTCTATTAACTCTTTCTTACTGTGCTCTTCTCTTCTGAGGATACCTTTGACAGAAATGCTATATTTCTGCTGAACTGACTATTATTTGGGGCAATTGAGAGATTTCCATCTATGTAATATTAATTTCTTGGCTTCTTTCAGCACAGCCCTAGGGAACCATCTAACTTCTTTCAAGAGAGATATTGATAAATTCCCTAAGACGTATACTGCTTTCCTTTCCAGTGTTTGAATTGAATAGATTTATAAGGCAGATATTACTTTAATCTGGAAAATATTCCCCACCAGTGAACATGCTGTTGTTCTGATGGCTTCGCTGGGATGCCGTTCTTTTCTTCTCCCTAGTAACAGCTTTGGTTGTTGAAAGAAATGTTGAACCAAAGAGATCTCCGGGCATCTAGTGGTTCACCGGGAAAACTGCATCTGCATGGGGATGAACTAAGAGCAAGGGAGAAGGCGATGAGGAATGCTGCAGGGAAACACTGCCACCTATTCCGAGCCCGCCCAGCATCGAGCCTTGGGACTCAGGCACAAAAGTTCAGTCTCTCTGCATGTGTCACTGCCCAACCCTCTTATCACCATCAAATGACGGTGATAGGAACCAGGCAGGCAGAGGAATGCAGGGATGTGATTGTTTGCTCTCTGCATCCATTCACAGGCTGTGATAATCAGACCTTTTCTAATGGAGCAGTAAAAATGAGGGCTACCCTTGTGATCAATAGACTACAAAGCCATGAATGGGATACAAAGACAAGCCTCCATTTTCCTTGTATTATTAACAGCACATATTAAAAATTGAGTGTTTACAATATGAAAATGCTGCTCACTCCCACAAGAACTGTCCCTCTGAGTAGAGCAGCACAGGAAATTAAGTGTAGCTGCCATAGTCACATACATATAATTCAAATCCTTATTTTTGACCATATAAGTGCAAATAACTTGGCTAATGGTGATCATTTTGCAGACTATTATCCACTTTTCTAAGGGTAATGTTTGTATGGCCTAGAGCTAGACTACAAGGGGCGTCTTTCTAAACTCTGCATCTTGCAGGCAACAGTTAAAATTTAAATTTCCAGAGGGCCCAGCTGAGATCAGAGTTTTGTGCCAAGCATTGAGTAAATACATGAAAGAGAGCCCCGGGTACAAATTAAAATTCTGAAAGAAACTGAGGAGAAGGGAAAGGCAATTCATGTATAGAAACAGACATTTTAGTGCAAGGAAATAAAACAGGACAGAAATGAGCAGGGAGGACAAATAAATGGAAACAAATTGTCACATCTATGTCCATCACCTCCCCTAAAGGCCTCTCCCCATCCTTGAAATGTTGCTTATGTTTTAATGTAGTACAAAATAAAGCACAAGCTCTCTGATTTAAATGCCATAGCCAAGAAAACAAGTACACTTTTCTTTTGATTGTAAATTAGATCTCCACACTATAAGAAAAGCATTTTATTAAAATTGCAACCTCACAGCACAAAATTAGAAAGTGGCAAAATGGTTGCAGTACACAGAATCTTGGTTCAGTCCTCTTGTGTCTCTATTATGGCACACTTCAGTTTCTTGATTATATGCTACTTTTCTCAGCAGTCCCCTGACATGTATTGCAGACCTGGGCTGAACCAATCATCAAAATAATGCATAGCAACTAGCAGGGAAGCTGTCAGCTACTGGTGAGATTTACAATTAATTCAGTAACACCAGCAAAAATGAGATGCCTGTAGTTCACCTGAACAAGGTTAGAGTTTTGATCCATGTATATGCAGAATTTTCCAAAACTGCATTGGTATATCAGAAGTCCTCTAAAACTAACAGGAAAGACAAGTATATGATCAATGTGCTTATCAGACAGGGAATAGCTTAATATGTAAATATTTTTGGAGCCCCTTTGCAAATGCATTATGCAGTGACAGAACATGTTTTCAGGTAAAGGAAGTCATGGCTGGTGTACTTTGGGTTCCAGCTACCAGACAGAAGGCTGCTGGCCACTGCTTTTCCAGCAATATGCAAATACTATTTGGTGGTTGCCAAAAGTAAAAATATCTAAATGGTGGTTCTGGGACATGGTATACCAAAGATGAATAGCCTGAAAAAAGGTAAGCAGATTAAAGGCGAGTTGTGATGGCTAATTCTGCCAGAGCCATTTTATTAAAAGGAATCAGTACAACTTCTCTCAAGCGCAATTTGTTGTTGGAGCAGGTAAGTCAGTGGTGTGATCCTTCTGTGAAATAATACACGACAGGAGAGCTGAACAGTCCTTGAACTCCCACGTGACTGTAGATTACAATTTTCAGCAGATAATTTTAACAAATGCTATTCCAATTATAATGTCTCTCTCAGTAGATTGATCTTTGCCATGTTAAAAACCAGCATGTAAGAGATGGCACACATCTGTCTTATTCAGACTACAGAGTCCAGGTTGATGGCAAATGATGATACTGATGACAGCAAATACCTCAAAGGGACACAATGTAGTGTGAACCAGAGTGCTTGACATAACTTCAAAATGAAACTATTCTGGAAGGTAGGAATTAAAAGGATGGAGAAAGATAAATACTGACATAGACCTAAAATAAAAAAGTTATTCTAGCTACGCAGTGTTTACTGATTTAATCACGGGAAAGCTACTTGAGGAAAACAAGGAGATTTAAAATAATGTTAGACATAACAAAGAATAAGATCATTCAGAATTATTATGAAGGATAGCACTATTAAGTGGTGTGTTCTAATGCTGAACATCCCTGCCAGGATGAAAACTGATAAAAAAGTTTCTGTCCTTGCTCCAGAACACTTAGCAAAATTGTTTTTTAAAAAAAGATCTTATAAGATCATTGAACAAGAATACTCATGTGTATGAGTACTCCTACCTGTCCTACCCACAACTGCTCATGCCTGTTCAGCAGTTATCTGAGGAAGACTTGTAGATATCCTTAATATCGATGTATTTTATTGCTGCCTTCTTATAACTCCAACTTGAATACTCTGCTGATCAGTTACCATACTTTTAGATAAGAAGCAGCATCTTTTTATCCCTGACAGAGATATGTGAGGAGTTCTGGAAAATGTGTCTATGAAAGTTCAAATAGATGTTCTGTAGGGCAATTTCTTACTCCTTGGATGAAAAAGGAAAGTAGCTGTACATGTGTATCTACTTTTCCATATGATTATGGAGACAGACACTGGAGAAAAAGAACCCTACACTGGCTCCATTAGAAAAGGATAATCAAGACCATTTCTTCATTAAAACTGTTTCATTTTCTGTCTTGTAAAAACATAAACTGCATTATGTGTCAGCTTTTTTTTTTCCTCCTCAGGAATATATGAAACTCCTGATACTAGCATGAAATAGTGGAATTGTAGGAAAGGGGTCATAATGTTGTTCTACAATTGCATCAAAAGAGATTGCTTTAGAAGGTCCCTACACCAGAGGTTAGATGGCAGTCTTGCTGTCAGAGACAACCAAACTGACTTCAAACTGACTCCAAACATGTGCTACTCGCTTCAGGTGAGGAATAGAAGCTTATTCCTGCATCACATCCATTATGGAAATCCTGTAGATAATGAGTTTTAATTTTTTTTTCCTTCCTTTTTTTTTGTTTATCCCGAGAGCCTCAGTGATATTCAGGGTGGCAGATTGACTTAATCCATGAGGCAAGACTCTCTCCAGTTCTTCTCTGTAACCTCATGCCAAAATTTAACCAGTTCATCCCCTTCATCGTTTTTAAGACAAAAATAATTGAAACTGGTGTAAAGGAGAGAGCTTTGCAGCAGACCCGAGCGTCAAAACACTTTTATTCTCTCTCTGATTGTGCTCTGATTTGCTGTGTTACCTTACAAATAAGGTGGTTGGATCTCCCCTTGCCTCTCTTGATTGTGCTCTGTGAAATGGAGGTAATTAACACCTGCCTCAGGGAATGTCTTACATTGATACTTAATGGATTAACGTTTGTAAAGCTCTTTGAAAGCCTCAGATGTGGGTCTGTATGGAAATTCAAAGCATTGTTATCTTGTGGGATAAACAGGCATTTCTCAAGGCCTATCCTGCTTCATGTGAAAGACAACAAACTGTGAGGATAGATACATCATCATAATTCAGATAAAGCAAAGCCAGCCAGCTTGCCTGTGCATGCAGTAATATCATCCTGCCTTCAATATCACTGCTTCTATATTAGCCTGAAAATCCCAGTGCATGTAAGGGTAGCTGGTACCTATGACACAAATGCATGTTTTTTTTGAAATTCTATGATAGGTGTTGAAAAAAAAGCATATCCTGGTCAGAATCCAGAACAAATATGTGTTTTTCCTTCATGCCATGAACAAGCTAAGAGAAAAAAATCTTTATCAGACTTTCTTCCCATGGCTGTGGAATGATGTCAATCTTTCTAAATTACAAGTGATGCCCATTCCTAGTCCCTGGCAGCAAGATAACTTTTAATTTTGGCTTATTAAAGTTGTCGCTTAGTTCTAACAGCAAGGGTTTGTACACTTTAGAGATAATGGAAAAAAGGTATAATTCTAGTTTTTTTTGTTTGTATGTAGGATTTTGTTTGCTTTACAGTAAATAGGAGAGGCCTTCCTTCATAAAATCTCTCCAGTGTGTAACGGAGACCACCTAACAAGTCAAATATGTAAATAGCACAGCCAAGGTCTTCAGCACATATCAGATCACACAACTGCAAAAAGAGGTGGATATTGCATTGTCAGACCATACCAATTTACACATTCCCCATACTTTGAGGGAAGTGAAAGCCACTGAGTTTAAAACCAGGTTATCCTTTACATGTATCTTGTGACTCTTCATAATAGACAATTTTGGAATACAGCTTTTAAGTATAGCAAAGTGTTTTCATCCCTGTTCTAATTCTTCTGCTGCCTTCTTCCTTTCTTACAAAAATTACATCATTCTGTTTGTAATCCTGCTGACCACGGGCAGAGGAAGTGAATCAAGTACTTTTTTATGCTTTTCATAACAAATACAATATTCATCCAACATGTTACATACAAACACAAAAACACTGCTAATCTTAAATAAGATAGTCGTGACGAAGAGACTAAAGGGGGCAAAATAAAACAATCTCAGGCTGAGAAATTAGCTATTAGGAAATCTTTAAAAATTTGCATTTGTTTTCATCTTTTAGAAAAATATAAACAGAGATATTAGCTTTCTAATGAATAAAAGCACTCTCTCTATACAACAAGAAATTGAGAAAAGGTTTATTTAATTTTGACAGAGATTTAGATTGAATATAAGGAGTTGCATACTATGATGCAGGCTAATAATATGTTAGACTGGGCAGTTTAGAAATGTGAAATCTGCTTCATCAGTAGCTTCAAGGAGAAGCCAAACAATCTGAGGATGGTTTCCTGCTAGTTGGACTTGTATGAGAGCTGGTGGTTGGAATGTTTTTGGTTTGTTATACACACACCCACACACACAAGTCCTTAGAGTCCTATGGTTTCTTTTCAACATCAATAAGCAGCTCAACCTGATGTAGGATGTGTACTAGTCAGTAAATCTTCATTCCTATCATTGCAACTTGTGTGAAATCCTACCGACACCCCTAAACTTATCCTGAACTGGAATCTGACACAAGAGATCACCGAATAGCATTGCAGTGTACTCTGGTACTTTGATCTGATGAGGAAATAATCAGTTAGTACTCTGAGGTCCTGTTCTGGCTGCATGCTGGTTTTGCACAGGAGTAATTTCTTTATTGAATTTGCATCAGAATTAAGCTTGTTCCCTCTCTTACTGCATATTTGGATACATTAATAAATGTTTATTTTAGGGGCAGAACATTGTTGGATTTCAGTCACTTCCACTCTGTGGGATTCCATGACTAACACAAGCGAGATCCTAGGCACACACAGCATTAAGCAGCATGACTGTAACAGCACAGTGTTAAAAATGAGTCACTTAACAAAGGCAGGGAGTGATTAGTATAGAACAGAATAAATGGTACTTAGCTAAAAATATTTTTCCCCACTCCATTCTTTCAATTTATTTTTTACTTTGAATTACATGGATTAGGGACACCAGACTGATATATTTCATCATACGGTTCCAGCCTGAATATTGTGGTAACAGATAACAGTGTAAGTTAAATATGCAACAAGTGACCCTACAGAGACTCATTTCAAGTTGTGTTGGGTAAGGATGTGTTTTGACAGAGGAATTTTAAGTCAGCTGATGGTGACTCCTAGAATATTCAAAAGCAAAATACATTCTCTATCGTATGCCTTTGTAAGTGTCAGCCATTTACCTAGAGACAAACAATAAGGAAAAGGTCAGGTGTATTAACAGAGAAATAAGGAAATACTCTGCATTTACAAATTTATGTAAGATGCTATCCTATATCCCATTTCTGACCATCAAAGCCGGGTATTTTCTCTTCCTTCTGATTATTAACTTGCAGATTGATTTTATATATTTAAACTATTCCACTATGTTTTGAACTTCTTGTTTTCTGTCTGAATCTGGAATACACTCATCCTATTCTGTCGTGTCAACTAGTCATTTCTTGTGCCATTTTTCTATTAAACTGGAAAGCCTGGCTATTAGCAGGCTTTCCCTTTCCCTTATTTGCAGTTTTTGTTTCTGCTGCCTCTTTTGTTGATCATCTCATTACTGACATCAGCTCACTGAAAATACTTTCTTAAAAAGTCAGCAAATTCTGTGTACTGTCTTCTTGGTGGTCCATGTTTCCATTATGAAGAAAACAGGATCACGATCAATGCATTTGGTCACATGAGCCTCTTCCCAAAGGTTTATAGGGACAGTTCTCTGCTCTCCACGCAGTTGATATTCCCCACCTCTAAAATGGAGATGATAATTGTGATCTAGAGGGGAAGGTTAAAACAGTTTGTGGATTGTTTCAGTCAGATGACAGGAGTTATAAGAGTTATATACTGCATATGTAACGGAGAAATGTAAATCACAACTGAGGTGGAGAGAAATCCCTGGACTTGAATGATAAAATACTGAAAGACAAGGACAGAAGATGCACTATAAGGTAACTTACAAACTTCCATGCAGTACAAAGCCAAAGTCACACTGACCAGTCCTCTTTTTTAAAAAGTAAAATGCCATCAAAAGATGAATGTTAATAGCAACACAAACAACTGCTTCTGATAAGCTCCTTATGGACTCTTACGTATCCACACGAAATTTAGAGCAAAAGAGAATGTGATTAGAGGCAGCTGCTAAAATTGAAGGGTACATGGAAACAAAACTTCAGAGTTACATAGGAAATGAGGTGAAATGAAATGAACTAGCCCAGCTGAGATAATAGAACGGTATACGCATTTGCCACACCTATAAATAAAACATTGACTTATTATTGCACTTCTAGGGTGTACAGATCCCAGGGAATTTAACATAGCATGGTGTAAACGTGGGGGCAGAAGGAAAGGCCATATACAAATATGTGATGCTGAAAATTACTTTCATGGAGTCTGTAGAAGGGAGAGGAAAGGGGGGAAAAAAGCAAGGACTGTTCAAACCCTGATTATTGTTTTTCCTTTAAAACAAAATTCTAATCAGAGCTTGGGCACAGAAAATACATTAGACTTCTAACAGAGTCATTCAAATTATAGAAGTAGAGCAGTCCCTTCATTTATTACTGTCTTCAAAAAGCTTCTATATCTCTTTCAATTTTTGTCACCATCTCAATCCATTGGAGCATGATGTTCTTTTCATTTCCAGTTGATGCAAACCTTCCTGGTAAACAGGAGAAACCATCCAAGTAATGTGAAGCATCTTGTTGAAAACACAAACATTTGGACTTTAAAAAGTAGGTTCTCTTTCTTTAAATCCTAATGTTTTGAAAGGAAGGAGAAACTAAATAGTGTATGTTCCAAATGGAGTGGGCGAGTATTTGATGAATGAACAGAACATGAACACAATACAGAGGTATCCTGTGGAGTGTCTTTGATGTAAACATGATTCAAGTGCTTTATGGAATTTAAACGGTGTAGAAAGATGCAGAAATTAAAAGCCAGGAAGACAAGGAAATTAGGAGAATTTTTTTTCACCTGTGAGATGGAAAGATAAAGATCAATTTTCAGCTCTCACATGATGGTAGAGAAAATTCTTGCACTGAGGTAGCAGAGAGAAAATTAAAATTAGTAAAATACATATGGAGGAAACTTCTAAATGTGTATATAAAATGTGTTTTTAAAATTCCCTGAAGTTTTTGCACAGTTCATTGGAAACCCAGAGCTTTAGTAGGAGAGAAAATACAAAAGATTTTTTAAGAGGGAAAACTTCATAGCCTCTCAATAGGTGTGCCAGAAAGGCAGAAGAACATTTGCTGCTGCTCCAGAAATATTTTAGAGGAGGCAGAAAAACTGGCTCTCTGTACAAATTAAACAGTTGTGACTTTATTATGAATCCTGTCATGTAAGCAACTGTTAGTTTTTTCCATACCTATTTCTTTGGGGTCGTTTTTTTAGTTTGTTTTTGTGAGTTTACATACCCTGCTTCAGGCAAGAACTGCCTTTTGCAGAGTTTCCTTGCTCTTCTGAAGGACTATAGATGTGAAATTGATTCTACCTTCTTAGCAGTCATTCACTGAAACTCTTTCAATGACTCCATTACTGCTGACTTCAAGTATTTGTCCTTGAAGGCCAAGGAGGACACAACAGGTATGATATCCTGTGCAATACCTTGTTGCTGCCTATTACTGTATTCATTCAGCCTAGAAATACAGGAGTTCTACCTTCAGTTACTTTACCTTTTAATATAAGTGCCTTGGTCATCTTGACAGACACTTCTGTATTATAGGAAAGCTGATACAAAGGAACTCTTGAGTCTGAGTTCTGCTTACACTGCATAGTGTGTATTACTCAGAAATGTTGGATGAAGCAAGGCAAATTATGTTTGTCATGCCTTTAACTTTTTGTGCTGGAAGAAAACAGTATGTGGCATTCAGATATATGGACTGCTTTTTATTTATTTAAGAGATGTACTTTCCAAACGGCCTTTGGATTATTATGTATAGAAACAGTATATGTATTGTTAGGTATCTACAAGTTAGGTCTGAAGGCTTACTAATATTTACAGATACTCCAGACATCTGCACTACATAGGGAAATTGCCTACTTTTATGCTGAAATGGCTCAATGCATTTGTCCAGGTCCATTAAAATGAGTTAAAATTAACTTAATATCATACTTAGAGAAGCAAGGAAGGTAATTTACAAGGCACATTGCCAGCAGGCTTCCCTGAGGTTGTTTTTTTCTTCTTTCTTTCTTTCTTTTCTTTGCAAGAAAAACCAAAATAACATAGCCCTCACTGTCCATTTGTTCTTGGGCACCTTGAACTGACTTACTCTGTACTGACAGCTGTACACATACAATTAACTCCTTCAAATCAGCTGGCAAAAGCTCATTCAAAGCACTGCCTTATGAAAGACCTGGTATAACCAATGACCCAGCCATCTGACCAGCCTGGCTGTGTGATGACAGTGGAAAAATAGTCCTGCTGAGAACTAGAGAATCATCCTCTGATGGCTACACAGTGACAAAGAGGCTCTCAGAAGGGCTCAATATATGCTCTTCTTGACACTTCATCAGCCTGACACTTCAAAGATGGATGTTTGTGTAAGAGTGCCCAGCAGGATGCTAGCACAGCGCCGAACTGTGTGTTCTGGCTGTGGCTGAGATATTTTTGCAGAGTTGCTACAGAAAAGAGGGGTAGGGTAGCCTGTCACAGCCCACAAATGCATATCCCATCCTACTGAGACACATGAAGGGCTGCATTCCCAGGTTTGTGTGTGCTACATCTCCAGAGGCTGAATAAAAACCACTGGATTTAACCTTCACAGAGTAAGGCATTAGGGTATCTGATTGTCACGCATTAGTTTGCAAGTGTGATTAGGAGACATATTAATGGAAACCTTCCTCATACCTACTGCTAAACTGTCTGGCTCAGGTTCTCTGTGACAATAATAATAATGGAATTTCTAATAGCATCAGTCATTTCTTTACATTCAGTGAGTTTTGTCTGGCAAAGGCATAAAAATAAACAAGACACAATACAGATAAGCAGTAGGTAACAATTTTCCATACAATTCCTCTGTACACATTTACACTGAAAATGTCACTGCAAGAACTGTATAATCAAGGCACAAATAAGCAAAGAGCACAGAATAAATAGAACAGCCCTCTTACTGTAACTTATACGACTTGTACTTATTGAACTGTAAAGAGTGTACTCAACACTAAAGAATGGATCACCTGCAGTAAGCTAAATTGTTTTTCTGCTGATGATACAGTTCCACATGGTGTGGTGATTCAAGGGGAAAGAGGATGGTAAAAGAACCAGAAAGAGGAGGAAAAAACACAGCTCTCCATCATAAGAAGAGAATGAAATGCATAAACTAGAGGAAAGGCACCTCAGCCAAGAAATTCAGTTGTTAGACCCTTCAAGTGCAGGGGGAATGCAAAGATTTTAATCCATTCAGTGGTTTCAAGGTTAGACACTATAAAGGTCCTTCTTGTGGCACAAAAGAGGGGCATAATCTTCAGGTAGCACTTGAAGTCAGATAGTCTCAATAGATCACTTAATCTTTTGGCACCTAAATTGCACATAAGTCTCAGTTCAGATGGAGTCCCCTTTTCTAGTCTGTTGCTGCACAACTTCCAAAGGCACTGTGACCATGTGAACTGCAGTTAAGCACTGGAGCAACAGGCAAAATGAACCAGACTTCTAAACAGATGCAAGTGTTATGGAAAGGGATTCTAGAAAACCACACCACCTACTTCTGCTGAACTCTGCCTTCAATAATTGTGTGCTATTGGGTCTGAGCTAGTGAGCACACAGTTCTAATGCTCTGCTAAATACATTCATGTAGGGATAATGCATTTGTAATCTGTATCATTTATACTGTGACACATAGTAACGTAAAAATTAGAAGTTGACCTCAAAATCTAAATTGTCAGGAAGCACAGGAAAGATTCATCTAAATTAGTTCTGTGAAGCTCAAGAGTGGCCTGAAAGTATACCATCTGGAAAATAAACCTTATAAATGTACTTAGTTTGCCATTTCCCCCAGCAATGTAAAATTTCTGCAGGAGTTTCATCACAAAATACTTGCTATTTTTGAAGTGTTTAGGGGAGTTAAGAAAAAGTAATGGAAACAACAGAATTGCTATTAAGGGTAAATAATAAAATTTGAATATAATATTCAGGAGGGCATCACTAGAGCATGTATTTTCATGTGTGCACTACTAGCTGAAGACACCAAGTGTTAAACTAAATTATCACTGTCTATAATTTCTCCTAGAATTTTGTGTTGTTCAACTCCAGTTCAAGCAAGACCTGGTGCTGTGTGGTTTTGGTAGATCTTATTTCATATTTAGCATTCATATGTATGCATGAACTTCATGAAAAGCTCATACAGAATTTCAGTATTTGTCAGGAAACACATTACTACCTAAATTCTGGTGCTCCACAAAGGGGTCTTGTAAATTCCATTGGATTTAGAGGTGTCAGGGGACAGAAAACAATTCTGAAGTGAGTACTTTTCCTGCAGTATTCAAGACAGCAAAATCCATTTTCTGAAGCGCTTTCTGACTCCTAGATCACAGCCTGCTTTCATAAAACATCATGTGTAGAATGGAAGTCCTCTTATAAAGCATCCCTAATTTGATTGGGATTGCATAAGCCTATGGCACCACCTAGCTGCAAACACTTGGGGTTTATGATTTTTTTTTTTTTCATTTCAAACCCCACCTTTTTAATTCCACTAGCACTAAATTAAGAAGTGGGATAAGTATTTACTACAAATGTACTTATCATCTGATCTATGGTTCCCCAGACCTGTTCCAAGTCTCTGCATGCTTTGGATTACTTTACTGGTATGTTATAGGATGGTGCCTTAGTTCTTATCTACAGACACTGACTCAGTGAAAAGAACTCATCTATCTCGGGCTCGTGTCTAAGTACAAGGACTGAACCAAGATCCTAACTGGTATTTATTTCTTTTGAGCCAGAACACTTCCTGAAGTTATTTGTCTGTTAAATCACAAAATTGTGTTATCACCCTAAACAGACAAAAAATAATTAGGAATCTAAAATTAACCACCAAGAAAAGATACTTATTTTACAGGAATTACATAATTTACAGGAATTACAGTAGGAATTACAGATGCACTTTGAAAAAAAAAGGTTGACAAATTAGTGTGCCTGTCTCTTCTTTTCTTGAGCCATGAAAATATATTTTTCTATCAAAACAAACACCCTTTTTTCAAGTTTATATGAAAAATTAAACACAGAAATTACACAATATCCTCAATATAGGTGTCAAAAGGAACATTTTTACTCTATACAGAAGGGTATTTTCTTTAAAAAGATAGTAATTTCTATGTTAATCTGAGCCAATATGTCTTCATTTTGCTTCCTAGGACATTTCTTACAGCCATTGAACAAAATCAAATACCATGTAATTTGGTCAGCTCCACAGAGCAGGCTGGAGACACATTAAATGTATTAATATCTTCATTTCTTTGAATGTTTTCCAGAAACCTTGGCATAAAAGAAGTAGAATTTGACATTTATAAAATGGGTCTTTTATGAACTCGGTGGCCTTTGATACACTTATATTCAGAAAAGATGCTTGAGCTGTAATGGAAAGGTCTTCATGACTGAGTGATCATTATACCATTAATAGCTATTATATTTGGTGAAAGAACAGCAAGTTGATGCTTTTCTTTGTTGATGTTCATCTCAGGCAAAGTTCAGAAAAATGCCTTTGAGGAAAATGCAGTACATGTTTTAGAGAACAGAGAATAGCTTGGGTGTGGTGTTTTTTTTTCTTAGAGATGGCATTTTAGACATGTCAGCTTCCTTGTCTCTTTGCAATATGTGCAAAAGATTCGCTTATGCCACTGCACAGAATTACTTAGCCTTATAAACTGTACAAGATGCTTCTTTCTGTACTATTATCAGAACTCTTGTAGAAAATTCAAAATGACAGCTATAGCACAGTCAGACATGCTTTCTCAGCATGCAGCTATCTCCTTCACATGTCCTCTGGTTGGTACTTGAGAAGATTTATTTTAGAAGCTGAAGAAAACAAAAGCAGGTGAAATGGGGATCATAGTACCAGCACTTTCAATCTCATGCTCCAGGCCTCAAAGAATGCTACCACAGACATGAACAAGATGCAAACTTTCTCCCCCAGAAAGTTTTATATTACCAGTTAACCAGAGTGTTACAAAATTTTTATTAAGTACACTGATGTTTCTGCAGTATAGCAAGGTGAGCTGTTTGAACCAGAGAGATACCACTACTCAGCATTTCATTGTTTCCAACGAATTGGAAACTTAGGTGCTGATTTCCCTTAACTGCACTGTACACAAAGGCTTTTCCAAAGTTAGTGAAATTACTGCATCCTTCTCAATGCAAGATTGCATCCTGACAGCTCTGGCCAGCATAGCCAGGGAGGTGGGCTCCTGCCTCCTCAAGCAGGAAAAGCAATGTGCCAGAGCACCCTAAAAAACAGTACAGTCGAGAAAAAGGGTAAGAGAAAACATGTCAAGTCCTTCTGTTTGCACTCTGTGTTGTCAGAAAGTACTTCAGTATTTCATTTCTTCCACACTGCTTTACCACCATCTCCATTAATTAAAACAAAAATAAATCCAAAGAAACAAAACCAACCCAAACAAAGCAAAATCTTACAAAATAGATCCTTGGCCATGAGAGTTGAGAAGAGATTCTGTAATTTTGAATCTTGGTTAGAGGCAGACACTGTCCAAAAAGTCAGAGTAAACTCCTCATGGAAAAGTGCAACAGGACCTAAAGTTTTGTTTTAGAATTTTTTTAATCTGATGAACAAGAGATGATTTTTTTTTTTTATTTTTAACATAAGACCCTAACAAATAGCAAGTGCCACTGGTTAGACTTTGCTTTGGTAAAGATATTATAAAAGAATCAAATAACTGCTTATATTGATAATTAGTGAAATTATTTAAAGTCCTGAATTATTTAATTTAATAGGACAACTTTAGAGAGATAAATTTGCTGAAGACAGGGATAAAAGATACTGAATATAAAGAATAGTTTCTTATTTTTAAAAAATTAGAAAGTTATTTACTCATGGAAATAAGATAATTGTTACTTCTCTTCTGTACCTATTCGTGCAGTACCTTACATGACACAGTTGCTTCTGATGAGTTTGGATAGCCCTATCCAAACTGGGTCATTTACATCCAGTCAAGGGGAAAAATCTGTAAGGATGACCTCTGAAGATAAGAATCACAAGAATATTGAGAATGAGAGTTTTGTGAAGAGAAAAGCTTTGACCAGAAAAGGAAGTTAGGCTTAGGAATTCCAAAAATGGAAGTACAAACTTAGTTGGAATACATTAACGTGCAGTGTTTTCAAAAATAAATGGTGAAATGTTGCTTATTTGTATAAAGAAAAACTAATAAATGAAGCAAGTGGTGCTGCTATGTGTAAGGACGGTAAGAACTAAAGATAAGTGATATATGAGCAAACAATAAGTAATATGTTGCTCTCTGTTCTACATATACATTCTCATTAAAAGTGCAGTAAGGGCAAGACTATTAATATTAATGAGTGCATAGATATGGAAACTGCACATTCAACAGAGAAATAATTGACCCCAGCCTGGTGGCAAAGTTATGTAAAAAGCTATTCCTTCTAGTCTTAAATAGTTCCATGAGATTTGATAATAGGTTATTATATTTTCTATATAAAAAGGGAGTAGTGGTGTGATTCAGACAACTGGTCTATTAGTTTGATCTCAGTTCATTAAGCTCTATCTAAAAACAACAAAGTACATTTTGCTGAAAGAAAACGCATAGAAAAAACTGGTTAATGAAGTTTTCCTCAATCTGTCTTCCAACTTCTCTGGTCAAATATTTTCACCAAATATGTTGGCTCTGTAACCTGGTGCTCTGATGAAATTTGTTGCATACACTGCAGTGATTAACAAATCATAGGAGATATTGAATAATAGATAAGAAAGAGGAAAAACTGGATTAACATGGGGCCCTAAGTACTAGAAATGAGATTAGATTAAATTAAATCAAATCCCAGAAAACAGGTCATACTTTTACATGATATATTATCACATGTTCTTTAGTGATGAAATGACAGAAGATCATGTGCTAACTAGTTAGTCATAGCCTATCTAATACTAGCAACACAATACAGTCTTCAAAAGGAAAAATACTTTTGGGGATTATATCAGAAAAGATATTTCCAGCAGCCAATGTATTGAGAAAGAATGTTTTTATATATGTAAGGCAAAATTTGGACTTAAGTTTTTGGAAAGAGGTATCTTAGTAAGTATCTCTAACCAGTTACCAAGGTGAAGAAGTGGATTTTCTTCTTTCTTAATACTGAAAAATGTGCAAGGAAATTATTGGGTCATGTAGAAAGTTGATCAAAATATGTGCCATTTCTAATGGCATTGGGAATTTACAGACCTCTTCTGCAGCTGAGCCTTCGTGAAACACTGTCAAAAATATGAAAAAAAATAAAGAGGAAATATGTGTCAGGAAAAACTGCAAACACTCACATTTTAGGTGTTACTACAGAAATTAACAGACCAAATACTCTCTCAAAGCACCCAAGTTTACAGACCAAATATAACATATTAGAATTAGACAAAGATCAGAATGTTTCAGTCAATCCTACAGCTTCTGTTTTGTCCTGTTAAAGTAACAGAGGTTTCAGTTGGTTTTGATTTTGCTTGCCTATTAATTACCTTAAAGGGAGTGCTTTATTAAGGGTATGTTCTAGATTAGAATTTTCTGTGCCAGTCAAGTGTTTTGACAGCGCAAACACACTACACGGAAGTAATAGTCATGACTCACTACTAGTCACTAATTACAGAAGGTGGTGCCACTCCAGTTGGGTGGAAATACAGGGACTATCACCAGATCCTGTGGGTTTGAGGGTCACTTTGTTGGTGTTTTTTTAATTTATGTCTCTCCCCCACCTAACCTGCCTTTCTCCCATCACACATCTTGCTAAGTCACTGCTAAGTTCTTCAGGATAGGGACTGACTCCTCTCATATGGGTGTACAGCCCAGGTCCCCATGAGCACAGAATGCTGTAGTGTTCTGCTCTTGCTTGGATCCTTCTACTTAAGTGGGGGTTCTATGTGCTACTACCACCAACCAAGGAGGTCAGCTTCTGCTTCCCCAGAATATGTCCAGATAGCTACTTTAAGTACAAGCCCACAGACTAAGGTCCTGCAGGCTGATGTACCATAGTCAGTCTAGACTGCAAGGTCATTAGATACTTGCCTAATGCAGCAAGTGAAGGATTCAGACATGGATATTCTGTTCCCTACCCTGGACTCATGCACATCTAGGTGTTGAAGCACTGAAGTGTTTGGACACACCTTGGCTCTGTGACAATGCTTTGGCAGTTTCTCTTCAACATTACTTATTCATCACCCCTAGGAGCTAAATAAATGAATGGCACACTTAATAAGTAGGCCAGGGACTGGAGGATCCCACACACCAGGGCAAAATGATGAGAGAAGACAGCAGCAAGCACAGGCAGTAAAATAAGGCAAATATCCCTAGTTCATGTCATTAATGAGGACTGTTCGGTCTGTGTTACAGCCACTGTGTCACTCTTTCCAAAACTACATTAGCAGCACATAAGCACAATTCAAAGATTCCTGGGATAGCAGTCAAGTGGTAGCTCCAGAAGCAGAACAATTTAATCAGTGTTTTTCTGCATGCACAAAAATGATCTTTGTTAGGATGCAGGTGCTGTGGCATTACGTCTGTGCTTCTCTTGATCTGATCTGATCTGGTCTGATTGATAGAGTAGCTCTGCAGATCCAGGCAGTGTACCCTGTGATTGTATCTGCTCCATTAGCTTCAGCCTAGCAGGGTCCTGGCCCTGCTGTGTTGTGCAGTATAGACAGTTCTCTAGCTTGTAAAGAGTAGACTTACTCCTTGGAAACCCTGCTGACATGACAAGCTGCTTTTCAAGCCAGTTATCTTTCTTAAGATGTGTAAACTAAAAAAGGAGTTTCTCTGGACTGCTGAGAAATGATACACAGCCTTGCTTTTATATTTGTCTCAAAGACATGCATTGTTCAAAATTTAGAACTGGAGAAGTAATCTGAACTAGGTAGACTTCATATTCTTCATAACTTTGTCAAATATTAAAAAGATGAAGCTCATACAAGTGAATGAATGTAAAAGAAATTAGGTTACTATAATGAAATGTGAGAATTTGATCAGACTGTTCAAATCATTATTCCTTATAAAATTTAATGTAAAGAAGAGAACAGGTAAGGAAGATATTTTGTTTAGTTAACAGTCCTTGTTGCCATTATTAACTGTCATTGGGACTGGTGTATATAGTCTAACAAGAGATATGACAGGGAGAATCAAATTTCCAGACTGGAATTAATGTTCCAAGAGCAGTCTTCTGAAATTACAGGTAATGAGGTTATAAACAATCTGCCTGAGATTACAAACAACCTACCCTTTTACCAGAGGCAGGGTTGCACACAAGGGAAAAATCCAGTTAGAAGAGGCATCACTTGTTCAGGTGACAGTAGTGGAACATCAAAGGATTGCAATCAGAGGTCCTAACCCATGAAATGCATGGATCCTCCACACTGCAAGGCTGTTCTGCAGATATTTGCAGAAGGTTTTAATTTTTTTCTGTGACTATGACTATCTGTTTCTGCTCACTAATAGATCTTCACATGATAATACATTTCCCTCATTCCCCTATCTCTAATGCAATGCAAGTAGATGTGATGGAAGGAATTTAAAGGGAGGGAATTAGAAAATTAGAAATAAGGAGGCTAGAAAAGGAGATGGACAGTAGGACAGGTGGGCAAGGAGTCCAGAGAGGAATTTAAGAGAATGGAAAAGATAAGACACATAAATGTTGAGAAAGATATGTATGTAAGGGAATGATTTAAGAGTGTGCAGAGATGGGTGACAAAACTAGTGCTATTTGTTTTGTCTCTAAGTACTTAATTTCGCAAATTTAACATAGGGATTGGCTGTTGAGGGGAATATCCTATAACTCTGTTATTAAAAATTAAATAAAAGGGAATACTATTATCCAAGAGTGTAAATTCAGATGTCCAGTATTGGGAATTTCAGCTAATTCACTCTGTACCTTGGGACTGATGGTCTTTTTTGCACATCTTTCCTTCTGTCTTACACACTCTCACTTTTTTTCAGAAAGTTTTTCAGGAAGTGCTATGTTGCACTGCAGAGACAGATGAAGTTATGTGGATAAATCAATCTCTTGTTAAAGCACACTGGAAGCTTAAGAGAAAAAACTACAATTAATTGAAAAGGTGCAAAATCATTTCAGAAACTTAAAGGTCAGGTTTAGGAGTGTTTGGCTCCAGGCTTCTTGATTGTAGTTGTCTTTTTCAGCTATATCTCAATTTGAAGGTAAATATGAAAATCAGATACCTCAATTCAACTTCACTGCCTTGGCCTTGCTTCCTCCTTTTTCTCTTCATTTTCTGCCATTCTGTGTTTGATCAGAGTGCTCAGTTTTCCTCATGGGTATCACATGAGTGCTGCATGTGGAGATGAAGGACTTGCTCAACAGCAAGATGCAGACTGTCAGGCCAGCACTGCCAAATGTTGTTGGATGCTTTTTGGGACAGGAAGATTTAATCAAGATCAAGCTATTTTCTTCTTTTAGAGGAAGAAAAAAACTTGCAAAGAGCAGCAACATAAAACCCCTTGACTCTAAGTGTCAAACTTAAAAAAAAGTAAAGGCATTCCACTGGCTAAGACGGAAAGAGTTTTCAGCAAAAAAAAGAGCCCATTCAGGTCAGCATCAAATCAGCCTGTTCCACTTTTATGCTTTGTTTTATAATTAATTTTCTTTACACACACAGCATTTGAAGTTGAAATAACTGGGTCAGGAGACCAGATTTCCAAGGCTGGGATTGCAAGGAGTACTTCACTATCCACGAGGAAATACAAGGCCAGTAGTGTCCTACGTGCATTTTTCCCATGAAAAAAATAACCCATTCTCATTTCCCCACAACAGAGTATTTCAGAGGCCCAGCGGTCAGCCAGCCACAAGGGCTGAGCAATTACTACTGTAGTGAGAGAAAAGCTTTAGAAGAACAACTACTATGGAAAATAAAGCCTACCCCTCTCCAATTCAGTGGGCATAGCTGTCATAACCTTTGAAACCTCCAGCCTAATGGCTTTTCTGAGGTTGGTTTGAGTGCCATTATTCAGACAGCTACCTCTTAAGGACTTGATTTTCTGTTATCTCACAGGTTATTTGTAATCACTGATGTGAAAGTGAGTGACAGGAATCAGGAGAGCAGAATTCTCTTTTTCACCAGCCCCACTTTTCCACCACCTATGTGACTAAACAGTGCATAACAAAGCAATGATCCTCCGCCCAAAAACCCCAACTAAATTCTTCCAAGGCATTGTCCCATTTTCACCTTTTTTTTTTTTGGAAACACAGCTTAGAATCTTGCAATACTGAAAACACTGGGAAGAGGAAATGATAGAACAGAGTGAATATGTAAACAGCTCCTTTTTATCTTTCTTTTACAATGTCATAGCCAAAGATGTAAAAGAGGGAAATATTCAGTGAGATTTGGTTTATAGAATCACAATACTTTATTGTGATTTGCAAGAACTCAAAAGAACTGAAGTGCCAAAGAGATCTGAAATGACAGAAAGAAATAACTAACTGTGTGATGCTAAATCTGGAAGTGACTTAACAATATCTGGAAAAATAAAGTCTTTGATATAAGCATCTGGTAAAAAATGTCAACAGCCCACAAAGATACCCTGATTTTTTTTTTGTTTTGTTGGAGTTTTTAGTATTTTTTTCTAAATTTTCTTTTGTTCCTGTTTTCTGCCTTTTAATTCTTTAACATGGTAAAGATCTTTGGATAAAAATTAACTTTCTCAGAGTGATTTTTGTCACAGATTTATTTACCTTGATCAGATGCTTAGCAGACTGGAAATTGGTGGGTTTTTTCCCAACAACATAAGCCAAGAAATAAGCAGAAAATAAGTCCTCTCCTAGGTAGACTAAAAACCTATAGGCTATAGGGTATGCTATAAACACTACCACCTAGTTTTGAAAGGCACAGTACATGGCAGGTATATATTAAAGCCTTAATGGAACTTAATTGATTTCCAAGTCATATAAAAGTCTTCCAGCACAAAAAAGTCTTGAAGGTCTGTGATCTTGCTTATTGTTTTGTTGGGATTTGGAGAAGGCTTTTTGTTGTTATTGATGAAACTTCTTGCCTCAATGCAAATTAAATGAGAAATGCTAATCATATTTCATCAGCTCACATGTCCAGCTGTTTAACGAAATTAATTGCTGTTCCAAATAGAGGGACTAGCTTCAAGAGAGCAAATCAGTACCAGTATTGGAAAATAAGGCCTTTTTTCCCCATTTTTTTCCATAATCCTTAAGGACCAATACGTTTCTCTTGGAACAGTGAAGGCATAATTCCTACTCTTAGAGAAGATGGAGACCAAAATCTGGATCTGCACTTCAATTAAAATGGAGGACCACGGTTTGTTTTGTCCAAAATACAGCAGAATTCTCAGTATTGAGAATCACTTCTTTGACCCTGTGCCTAACGCCTGGAGTGTCAGTTGTGTTGCTACATGAGGGACCATCACATATGAACAGTAGACTTAACTTCAGTCCATGAAATTAAGAAGGATTTCTTTCACGTGGAAGGGAGCAAAGAGAGTTACTCTTGTGGTGAAAGGGTGGATTAGAGGCCATCTGCAGGAAAGGAAAAAGAAGTCTCCTGGTGTTTTCTAACACTCAGGTACCTCCTTTTACCATGCCTTTAAATTCAGTGAAATACAAAAAAAGTAGGCATGATAACAGATTAACCTCAAACCTACACCTGCAGATGCCTGGGGCAGAAGAAGCCCACCTAGAGTTAGGCTAAGACAATGTATGACTTTGTCTAAAATTTCCTTTGGGTATGTCTATGTCAATCTGATCAGATGGGGTTGTTCTGTGACACTACATTCATTCTTCTCACAGTTCTCAGGCATTAAATGCAATAAGCACACAGTTAGACCAGCAAAAGTATTATCAGCCCATGAACAGCCTGTTTACAGGGAATGTTGTGTAAGGGTGGACCTGTGCAATCCTGCTCCAGATAAACAGAAGTTTTGCGGCTGTCCTGCACAGAACTCCCAGATAAAAGAAAAGAAAAAAAGAAGAAAAAAAAAAGGAGCACACAAAGTACTAAGTTGTGTAACACTGAAGGTGGGGTGATGATATTTCATGTAAAGGAAGAAACTAAGGGAGAAGGGTATGGTCACGCAAAAATGATAAGGTCAAACTCACATCAAAAATCCTTTCCTCGCTCCCTCACTCTCTCACCCTCTCTCTGCCTCCCTCCCTCCATCTCTCTCTCTCTCTCACAAAAATCTTTCCCTCCTTCCCTCCTTCCCTCCCTCCCTTCCTCCATCCTTTCCTACCTCTCCCCCCCTCCCTCTTTCCCTCCCTCCCCTCCTTCCTCTGTCCCTTCCTCTCTCCTTTTCTCCCTTTTCCCCCTTCTTTTCTTCCTTCCTTTTCTCCCCTTTTCTAATTATATCAACCTCTGGTTTTTATGCATTTCTTAATTCCCTTAATTCCTTTGTTGTGTGGCATTGCAAAATATAGAAGAGTAAACATATTCTTTGCTTTAATGTGTAGGATTAGTTGGATTTCTCGGTATTGTACATACAGCCCTTTACTCTGGATACCACTAGATACTGCTCAAACAGAGAATGCAAACAATTTCAGCACTATGAGTTTATCAGTTTTTCTTTTCTCATGGTTGTGAGCAGAAAAGCTGAATGGCATCAAAGGAAATACAGCAAAGGAGGAAGGTAATTAGATGAGGGAGGAGAGGGTTTCTCCAGCACATGGAAGGTAAGGAGGGAAAGGAGAAGACAGTATTGACACATATTTTCTAACCAGCATGGCTGGTTCCATACCAATTATTTTCAGACCAATTTGTTCTGATTTCTTCTGCATCTGTGAGAGTGCATCTGTTTTTGTGGCAGCCTTGGCATGGGTAATTACAAAATTCCTGTTTGTAAGTCTGAGACACATGCTTTTTTATTCCATGGAAGCATTATGTCCTAGAGAACTGCAGATGTTATTTTGTGTCAGCTACCAGGAAGTAACCTCAGGAAGGCTCTCATGCCTCTTTGTAATGAGGAAAGCAAACTATAACAGAAGACTCCGCTGTATCAGCTCCCTAGGATTTCTCAAGTATAGACAAGAATCATTCTGCAGTGGTGCGCTCTGTACTGAAAAGTGGCACGATGCTCTCAAGCAACTGTGAGACATTCTAAAGTAGTCATTCGTACCTAACATGTGCCCTGAAGTTTGACAGTGACTCTCTGTGCAGTAATTTCTCTCAAGGAGGGCCTAAGTTGTTCACTAGTAACAAATGTGGAGAGGGATATGTTCTGCTGTTCTGCTCTTGCAAGACACAGGCAAAACAGTGAGTACGTCTTGCAAATTCTGTTATTTCACGCTCAGTTTGCAGGAAACTGGACATGGAGGGTTTGCCTTGGCTTGCACTCAGGCAGTCTTTCCTAACAGCAGTCCCAGCACGAGTTCTGACTGTGTTCCAGCTCCACATGAGGACAGGATCAGGTCTTCCACTTTGCCCTGGTTTCTGTTCAGGCATGTAGCCCAAAGTTTCAGAAAGGTGTTGAGTAACTTTTGATGGATGCCTAGTTTGGGCAATTAGGCAATTGTGATTCAGTGTGGCAGATGCACCCAACTCACGGGCTGAACTCTCCCTTGAGACTTTTAAGTCATTATTATTTTATTAGTAACATACCTCTAAAACTTTTTCAGTGTTTATCTGAAACATGAATAATACTGGAAGAAGTCCAATACTTTGCATTTTTATATTGTTTTGGCATATGCTCCCAGAGGATATGGACTGGACTCTGTCCATCAATTACCCATGTGAGTTTAACACCCCTTGGCAGGCACAGACACCTTTACAAACAGCACAGTGCGGAGTCTTTTGGGGTTGTGTATGAGGGCTGAGAGAGACCCACCCCCAGGGAATTAAGCATGAATTCAGCAAAATCTTGCAACAAATAAACAGCTAAATAGACAGGCCTAATCTCGGGCCCCTGGAAGTCAGAAAGGAAGGCAGCAGCAGAAAAAGAAGGAAAAGTCCTTCTTTGGAATTTGGACTAAATATTTACCCTGTGCCAAAGACAAATGAATGCCTTCATGGTGTCTAGAGGACAACTGAAACACCAGTGGAAACAGTTTCCATGCATCCTAAAATTGCTTTAAGTGTCTTAAGCCTCACTAGAGTGAAGCAATTAGAAGCAGATAGGTGTTCTTCTGCCATGGTAGAATGTCACACCCAACTTTCGTTCAACGCAAGGGTGTGACACTGCACAGCATCTCGGAGTAGATACACAAACCTCAAACCCTTAATTATTTTCTGAGTACGAGTCCTTCAGAGAGGTGCTGAAAAAAGCAAAGAAATCAAACTTCCAGCTGCTGTCTCAGGTGGTTACTCTTCATGACCTGTGACATGTCATGACACAATATGACATGACAGTATCCCAGTGAAGTTAAGTGGAATCATCTCTTGTGCAGATGCTCTTATCTTACATTTATTTCACAGTTTAATTTAATGCTAGGCAAGTGTTTCTGAAAACCAGCAGTAGATACTTCCAAGGGTAAGAACTTGCCTTTGGAGGTATAAAAGCTGATTTTATGCTGGTTTAATGAAACATGCCTATATTTGTACAATCTGAAAACTAAAAAAATATAGGCTTCAAGTATGCAAAGACAATTTATTTCTTACCTTTCCAGATATGTTGAGCACCAACCAGACTGCAGATGCTGATGAAGCAAATGATAATTTTTTTCTCTTGATGAGTTTGTAACAAAGTTTCATCTTTATTCATTGCACATCTAATTAAACCTCTTTTGCAACTGAGAAGTTCACTGAATCGAACAATTATTATATTTAACATGAAACTAAAGTGCCTTCTGTATTTCAACGGTCATTACCACTTGCTCTTCAAATAAATCCAGAAAATCCTTTAATTACAGTTATTCCAGTTCTACAGGGAGAAGTGACACTTCATAGACCTACTGTAAATGTCAACAGCAAACTTGCATCTGCACATTTTGAAAATTTGAATTAAAACCAGTATTTTGTCTACTGTTTTGGTGTATGTATATGTTACCCTGACATCACACTGGTGGGCATGGCTTCAGACTAGATATTTATCCACATTGTAGGTCACTTGAGTCTGTATTTATTTTCAAATGGCTTTGGCAGAAAAACTAGAAATACTGCATTAAATTTTCCTATCAGTCTGTAACCAGTCTAAAGACTGAATAAAGTCTAAAGTCTAGAGTGAAATGGACAGAAGGTGTTTTACTACAGAGAAAAGATTTAAGTATAACCTGACAAAACAATTAAATCTGTACCAACACACATAACTTTGTCTGGAAATAATGCCTGACACAAGCAATAGTAAAGCCCAAGCTTTACTCAAGCATCAGAAAGTAATGCAAAGGTCAAGTACTAAAGGATTAAGACTGTGCAGAAAATTGTTAATGTATTGTCAAACAGTAGTTGCACATGCAAATACCTTTGACACAGCAATTTTGTAAGGGAAAACAAAATTCTTTTAGAATGTAAGAGTGATCATAGAGCAGCACGGTGTATAAAATTGTGAGTTTTACTGTTAACAGCTGCACAGTTCTAAGCTAAGAGCAATAAAAGTCATTTAGGGAATCCCATGTCTTTTGGAAGAATAGCTGACATGATTTAGGGAAGGAGATCCAGGGAAAATTTGGACACCCAGCCAAGCTTTCCTTTCATGTGCAGAGTATGTTCAGAACAAGTGCCTCCAGTTCATTTTGGCAATGGGCTACCATGCTCTGCAGACCCTCACCTGGAGGTGGACAGAACGATACTTAACTTTTCACCATGAGCCCCTTGTCTGTGAAACACTCAGAGTGTGTGGGAACGTATATTAGGCAGGAAAACTGAATACCCCATAAGATCCATTACGCCTCATTTGGTTCCTGTGCCTATCTTCTGACAAGGTTGTACAGATTTTACTTAAGACGGGTGCCGGACTAGAGTTGAAGTTTTTGTTTCCACCAGAAATGTTCCCCGACTAATAATATCCACGTTTCCCAGTCCTGTGGCAGCCTTGCTGGGATACATACCCCGCGTGTGAGTCCTTCAATGCCCACATTTTCCTCGAAGGCAGCCGGTGGTCAGGGCTCAGATTCTACACCCAGCCTTTGGAGGGCTGAGGTGAGGGTGAAGGCAGACAGCAAAGGCTGTCAGTGCAGGTTTTGCCCTTGTTGCTGAAGGACACGGGGCTCGTGTCACTAAGGAAGATGGTGAAGGGCATTGCGGGGAAGCTGTGTGAGGAGCTGGTGAGGTCCCTTGGTCTGTTCAGCCTGGAGGAGACCGAGGGGAGACCTCATTGCAGTCTGCAGCTTCCTCGTGAGGTGAAGCAGAGGGCCAGACACTGATCTCTTCTCTGGTGACCTGAGGGAATGGCCTGAAGCTGAATTTCAGGGGAATTTTTACTCTGGATATTGGAAAAAGGTTCTTCACCCAGAGGGCTGCTGGGCGCTGAAACAGACTCAAGGAAGCGGTCGTGGCACCAAGCCTGTCTGAGTTCAAGAAGCATTTGGACAATACTCTTGGGCACTTGGTGTGACTCTTGGGGATATTCCTGCGGGTGCCTTTCAACTCAGAATATTCTGTGATTCTGCGAACTGCCCGCGACCGCAGCCCCGGAAAGACACAGAGGCGGCGAAAGACCTGCAAGAAACCTCCCTCCTTCCCTCGGCCCGCCCGCCAGAGGGGAGCGGACTACAACTCCCGGCGTGCAGCGCGGCGCCGGCCGCCGGCCGCGGCTCCGATTGGCCGCCTGCCCCCGCCCTCCTCGCGTGACGGCGCGGGGCTGG
>VZTX01022593.1:0-53405 GCA_013400915.1 Pardalotus punctatus | reverse complement strand
CCCCCCCAAATTTAACTTGTGGACACAGAAATGGTTTTATATGTGCCTCTTCACTAGAGATTAAATTCTCTGTGTGTCCAGGAATCCTTTAGCTTTCTTCTAATTTCCATGGCTGACTGTTAAATGTCTGTATGTGGTTAATTAACAAGGACCCAGTGAAGGTGGTTCCCTTAATTATTTTGTTTTTTCTCGTTTATTTTGTGATGCTAGGCAGCTGGCCTCATTCATGAGTTATCAAACTGACCTGCTCTAAAATGTTAATTTAACTCTGGTATAGTAGATGAAAATACTTAGGAGAGTTTGAATTATGTTGTTTGTGGATGTTTGTACATAGTGCCTGAACCAAGTATCCACCAGCTGATAAAAGTATGTTGGTAAACTCACTTTTCTGCGGCACTGTGATAAGAGTTGATTCAGTTACTGTAAGTTTCACTTGAGGTATCAAAATATTTTTCCAAAAATAGCAGAGTGGTTTCAGATGTGCTTTACAGGTGCAGAAAAATAGAGATATAACATGGTAATTTCAAATTCACAGGCTAAAGGCAATGGGACTCCCTGCATTTAGACCGTGCTATAATCAACAATTCTTGCATTGATATTACTGATACTTTTAAGTTACTTGGTGTAGAGTTGAACTATATTTGTTTGTAGCTACTATTTGGGATATTTATTTTTATACCTAATGTGATCATAGAAGCATAGAATGGTTTGGGTTGGAAGGGACACTAAAGATGATCTAGTTCCAATACCCTGCCATGGGCAGGGGCCCCTTCCACTAGACCAGCTTGCGCAAAGCTCATCCCACACTTCCAGGGATGGGACATCCACACACAACTCCTCTGGGAAACCTGTTTCAGTGCCTCGCCACCCTCACAGTAAAGAATTTCTTCCTAATATCTAAACCTACTCTTTTTCAGTCTAAAACCATCCCCCTTTGTCTTATTACTACGGGTCCTTGTAAGAAGTCCCTCTCCAGCTTTCCTGTAGTCAGTCCCCTTTAGGTACTGAAGGTGCTATAACATCTCCCCAAAGCCACCTCCTCCCCAGGCTGAACAAACCCAGCTCTCTCAGCCTGTTTCCTTAGGAGAGGAGTTCCAGCCATCTGAGCATCTTTGTGACTTTATGTGGTCTTGCTCCAGCAGATCCATATCCTTCCTGTGCCCTCATTCTAGAGGGCAAATACTCATACTTCCTAAAAATTGTGTTTCTCTAAAATATATTACATTGTGCTTTAAAAAAACCCCAAAATTTTAAGTAGGAATCACTTGTGATATTCACTTCATGACAGTTGATAAAGGCATTTTTAAAATTATGATTTTTTTAATGCAGTTTGAACAGGTGTTCAGAATCACATTTCTCTTCCAGTTCCACCATGCCGTGCATTATTTGCCATCTTTTAACTGAGACAAGCCATTTCGAAGTATTCTGTTATGTGGGTTTAGGCAGGAAGGCCTTGTTGGAAATCTTTTTGAAAAAGGTATCATGAAACATAATTGTATGTAGCACTAATCTGGTTTTTGCTATTAACAAGATGTTGTCTTGCACATGGAATATGGTAGGAACAGAGGCAGAGGTGCCGTGTTTCATGAGCTTCTGATTCTCTTGTGCTGAAGGGCAGAAAGGGGCCCTTGTGTATGATTTCATTTACCCTGTAAACGGGCTGTAGTGAGAGTAGGTGATTCTGGATCATTGATTATGAGACATGAAGACACAGGTGGTTAACAAAAACACCTTCTATTCTGCCCAAAATACCTGAAGCACCTGTGGCAAAGACAGGTATCTTAAAATGCACAGGGAAAATTGTAGAAATGGAATTAAGTATGGTGTGACGCTTAATCAATAAATGGCCAGTTTTGACAGTGGTTTTTCTTGGGCAGCTGTCTGTGTGGGGAAGAATGGAATAATAATTATCAGTTGAGTTCAAAGTTGATATTTATACAGCAAGTTGACAGGGTAACTATTCAAATATTTAACACTTGCTTGTTTTTGTTACAGGAGTTACAGAGCTCAGGAAGAGGACACTTTGTTCTGGAACATGCTGCTCCGTTCTCTGCTTTTTTGACAGACAGCTTTGGGCGGCAGCACAATTACTTGCGGATTTCTTTGACTGAGAAGTGCAACCTCAGGTGTAAGTGTCTGCTGGTTCCTTGCACAAAACTCTTCTGCACATATTGTGCAAAGGCCAAGGTTTGGGTTAGGGTATTATTGCTGTGTTGGCCCTGTGCGGTTTCTTGTCTTCACAAAGTAATGGTAAAGGACAGATAGAGAGTAATTGGGGCTGAGCTATTGATGGGATGGGCAAGCAGGAGCAAACCTAGGGATATACAGAGACAGGTGGAAGTGACAGATCTTTTATTAGACTTGGTGTGATTTGGAAAATGATGCTTCTGTGCCCAAAGTCTCCATAAGCAGGAGAGCTCATACATAGGCATTCCCACAATTACATCTGCAAAGTCTATGGTGATGTCCTGGTGCTTGCCAGTTGAACTTGGTGTCTCTGAATGCAAGTTTGATAGAAATAAGATCATCTTTTCCTTCAAAGTGGATGTATTGTAATTTTGAGGCACATCAAATTAGTCTTGGGCTTTCCTCTGAAGGAAACCAGGAAATTGTTTGGAGATTGTTTGTAAAATTTTTGCACAATTGGTGTCATTTGACAACCATTAAAGACAGCTGCCCTTGGTGCATTTTGCCCATCAATACTAGGTTAACAGTTGCTGATTAGTTTTTGCCCCATGTATTTCTGTAATCTTTGTTTCAGGTCAGTACTGTATGCCTGAGGAAGGTGTTCAGCTGACTCCAAAATCAGAGCTACTAACCACCCAGGAGATAATCACCCTAGCCCGACTGTTTGTGAAAGAAGGTGTGGAGAAGATCCGACTGACAGGTGGAGAGCCACTTATCCGCCCTGATGTGGTGGATATTGTGGGTGAGTTCCAAATCAGGAAAGTGTTCCAGAATGACTTGCTGCATGTCGATCCAAGAATTGCACTTACAGCTATCTTCTAACACAGTCTGGCAACCTGAAGAATAATTACCCATTTAGTTGTGGTTCTTTTTCCAAACATTGTGAAATGCAAGATACCTTTCAGAAAACTTCCAGTTCTGCTCTCATGTTTGGATGGGACTTTGTGTCTCTTTGCATTATACTGGCTGAACTTAGCTTTGTTTTCATATTCAACATCAACTAGAGTAGCTTGCAGTAATGCAGCCTGAGGGTGAAAAATCAAGAATTCTATGACCAGGTCCTCACTAGGGAGGAACAATTGATATGTGCTTACAAACAAAACAAGCTTTCCCTTTGATGTTTTAGGAGCAGGGGTTTCGGGTGGACTTGTTTTTTTTACCTTGATAACAGATGTCACTTGCTTGTGTTTATTAAGGAATGGTGGAAATACCTATATTTTTACATTTATTGATGAAAACTGTTACTTCAGCAGAAGGTAAATTACTGAATAAATTGTAGAAGCCTGTCTGCTTTGGTTGGAATTGTGTTAAATGACTCTGCCTGGATCTTTTTTCTTGAGACAGGTGCTTTTTTCCTCTGTCCAAAGTGTCATATGTTAAGAAAAATGCAGTAGATTTGTGTAGTGGCAGTGTATTTGATTAAGGCTGTGTAGGTGGGTGCACTTTGGTGTATTGTAGACAACTGAACTTGTCGGTTTCTGCACATACAGTCTTCTAAGTACTGGAGATAAGAAAGGGTTTATGTGGAAGATGAAAGTCTTGAAAGAGGAGAAGTTGCCTACCAATACAGTAAGCTTTTGTGCAGAAAACAGTTGGTGTCTGCCTCTGGTCTCTTTTGTTCAGGGTTTGGAAGACCTTTTCCAAAAAAAAATGACCTTCCAAAGGAAGCAGCAGAGTAATGTAATTTGTAAAGCTGTTTATAGCTGGAGAAGGTGTGACTGGAGTGGGCTGGCTTGTGAGGAGTTCTAAAATTGCACTAACTTTTTGGAGCTCTGAAATATCATTGTCTAGGGCATTTTGGCCATATGTGATGGATTTGAGGTTTTCTTAGTATTGAGGGAGCTATATGCCTTTCGAGAGACATGTTTCTTTCCAGACAGTAGATTCTTCCCAAGGATAGTAGGTCTAATTATTCGCTCCTATAAAAGGGAACCAGATTTATTAAATGGGTTGCAGTTTAAAATACAGTAAAGTTTTACAGTTCAGCTTGTAGTGTTGGCATGAAAATGAGTTGAAATCAACAATGTCCTCAGTTCAGTGCAGAACTTTCCTAGTGTATTGTAGGCACCTACTTTATTTATCAGTGGTAGCTGATGACTTATACTCAACACAGTTGTTCTTACGTTGACAGTCCAAGTGGAGTAGTCAGGCCACTGCAAAATAATTGTTGGATTGCTGCAATCCAGAAGTATTGGTACTGCAGGGATAGACATGTTTTTCTTTTGCTTTACTCCAGTAATAGAATTTGCAGAGGTTTATTTTTGTGCTTGAAAGAGAGAAGTGGATCTTTTTGAACTACTGGGTTTTCATTATTCTGCCCTTGCTCCTGTTCACAGCTGAACTCTGACTGATTCATAGTGGTCATTTTAATGGATGACAGTAGTGATCTTGGGGTAGAGCTTTCCCCATGTAAGACGTTTGTCTTGTTGCATTGGTTCATTCTCATGGATTTGTATTAGTCTGGCTAGGTTTTTTTAAGGCCTGTTGAAAATTGTTGAATTAGATCTACAAACAGTTCCTGTCTTCTCAGACTTTGGTGTTACTCTGCAGTCTGGGATCAAGATAAGAGTCTCAAAACTAAATAGATAAATGTAATAACGATGGGAAAATTCACTGGAGGAAAATCAAGCCCAAAAATGTCTTCTGCAGAATTTCAGTAAAGCATCTTTATTGAAGCCATCTTAGCATAATGTACTGTTTTGGTCTGTGATAAAGTCTGGTTTTCTAGATGATTTTAGAGAAGCTGCCTACAATATCTCAGGTGCTGAATTGGGGTTGAGGTTTATGTTCGGTTTATTTTCAGCAAGCCTTTCTCCACACTATAAATGATCAGTGAAATACCAGTAAAGCTCAAAAATGTTAATGCTGGCTTTCTATTACCAAATTATTTTCATACTCAAATTCAAGTTTTTTAGTTGTTTCAATGAACAAATCTAATTTGAAGCTACTGTAGGAGACCATGCTGTTCAGAGACCTTCTACAGCTCTTTAGATTATTTCAAATCTTTTAAAGGATGCACATACATAAACTATGAGTCAGCATTAAACACTTGCTGAAAGCTAAGTTATGAACTGGGGACTGCTGAAAATATGTTTGAGACTTTTCTGAAGCAGCTGATAGTGGAATGTAGGATCCATCTCCTTTGAGATACTCAAAGTTTAAATAAGCACTGGATATGAACTCTGTGATAGCTGTTTATTATTAATAGTCTGAGGAGTACACATCTGCACTGACAAAATCATTTTCTATGGGGTGGAGAATGGACTATTGGATGACTTTTTATAGCCACATACCCATTTCAAGAATGAAGTGGTGTAGGGTAGACTTGTTAATTCATATGTTAGGAGATACACATAGCTTTTCTGGACTCAGTCAGGGGAAGTGCAGTTAAGGAAATGAGTGCAGGAGAATATGTAAGAAACTTGTCTATTTAAGAAGATGCTCCTGATCCTAAAGGAAGAAGGAAATGTAAAATGGTTTATTTGATGGCTTGAATTTAACATACAGGTTTTAGCTTCATGCTATGGGCTTACAGCATCTGTTCTGTTTCGTTTTCTACTTTGTAGTTTTTGTCAGTTGCCTTTGCTTGTGCTGATTGTCTGCTGTCCATGTATTACTGTATTTCCAGTGCCTCATCCTATATCTTACTCTGTCTGATAAGGAAAAAGATGCATGGACATCAGCTGCTGCCTGCACTGACCTAATCAGCTGGTGCTACTTTTTACATTTTTTTCCATTTTAGGCTGCAGAATGACATTAGTTTTATTCAAAACCTGTATGCATTTTTCATTTCTAGCAATGAAGCCTGTATGGCACCTAGACTTTTTTCTCAGTTGTTCTGAGGCTGAGCATCTTGTGCATTCTGAGGCTACAAATAAAAGTAGTGATGTTCCCAAACTATCCTCTGGCTACAGTGTGTATCCTTTTACTCTCACAAAGATTAGGCTGCTAGTGATAGCTAGTGTTAAATAATCTGGCAAAATTGAGCCAGTAGCACTTATCCTTTAGGAAGAGGTTATTCTTGGTCATTTGGGAGGATTTTGAGAGGTGAAGGCAGGGAAAAAAAAAATCTCTCTTAGTAAAGATTGCTCTTTCCCAACAATCTCATGTCTTTATGGCACTCTTTATCATCTTCCAAAATGCTGCTGCTGTAAATTTCGGCATCTTTGCTGTGACCTAGCTTGACCCATTCCAGAGTTCTGGACTCAGCTTAGGGTGCATATTTTGAAAAGAGCTGGGAAATGAGATAAAGCAGAAATAAAGCCCTTATCAACATGAACAAACAGAAGTAAAATAGTGAGGTAAGAAGGGACTATGAAATATTTGTGCTGTAATTACAGCTGCCTCAAGAGTAAGGATTCTTCAAATATTTCTTAAATAGTTAGGGTGGAGATAGGGTGGAGGCTATGAGGGAGGGAGGAAAAGGCAAAGTAAATTACTTTGCTGTGGCTGTGCTTCTGCAGGTTGTTTATGAGGGTTTTTTTCTTATTTGTTATTGTACTGATAACTGGAGGTTTAAAAGCCTGTTCTCTGGAGATCTGGTACGCTAAGGATTTCTGCATTTGACTTCTGAGGAGGCAGCTCTTTTCTAAATCTTAATTTCATTATATTAACGGTTTCTTACGCCATTTTCTTTTGTTAGCCATATTTTACTGTCTTGCGTAAGCACTCTCCAGTTGGCCAGGCGATCACTGGTAATGGAAATATTTCAGTTGTCAAATGCGAGTGTTTTGTCCCTTTGGATGTTGTTGCCTTGGATTCTCTGTAATAGTCCAGTATGTTGACCTTTTTCTGTTTAGTTAGGACTGCATGTGGTATTTCTTTCAGAAGTTTAAAGTCCCTACTGCTGGCAGCTACTTCTGGATTAGAGCTGGTTTTTGGTAAAGCATTGTAGGATAAATGTTGCTAAATAAACTGTTAGGTCAGGTGTAAGTTGTGAAAGCAATGGCTTGCTGCTTATTATTATTGCAGAACATAAAATTCAGTTTGCAAAGGTAGATGAGGAAAAGAAAGTACACACAATCAGGGGCCTCCTTTCAACAATAAAGTAGATGTTTAAGAAATGAAGAACAAAATTAGTGTCCATTTTAATAAAACTGTATCACCAGTTTTGCTTGCAATAAACTGCTGTCTCTCATACCTTTTGAAATGGATTTGTGCTAAAATTGGTCTCTTAAACCAGTAGAGCTGGAAGAAGGCCAAAGCACTGAAGTGTCCACATTTTCTTCACACCGTCAGTGATACTTTTTCCTTTGTTTCACAAATCTTTTGGGTCTTCTGTGTAAGTTACCATTTAACTACTTCTTTAAAGTGTTTTTTTTTTACTTTTTATTTCCTAGGTCAACTGTACAAGCTAGAAGGGCTGAAAACCATTGCTGTCACAACCAATGGGATCAACTTAACCAGACTGCTGCCCCGACTGAAGGAGGCAGGACTGAATGCCATTAACATTAGCCTGGATACTTTGGTGCCAGCTAAATTTGAGTTCATTGTCCGAAGGAAAGGTACAAACTTCTCTTCTAAGGCAACTGTGTTGATACTTGCAGAAATGTTGTGAGATGTTTGTTATATCTTTCACACTCAGTTACTTTGGGAGGGAAGTGAATTTCTATCCTTTTGAGGCTAGGAAAAGTAGTCTATACTAGTTTATTCAATAATGACTCTTTTTCCTTCTTTCCACCACGCTTAGGTAGGTACAGCCCCTTTTGTTGGAGCTGTTGGAAGATGCTTAACTCACCTCATTTAGTCATATGGTTAGTCATATACTCTGTGAATGGTTAGTCACAGATCTCAAGAGGACTCTCCAAACCTTATATTGGTCTTGGGTAGTGCTCTTCTTTAGTACTGCTCAAAAAAGCCAGATGTTCCTGCTAGTAGTATCTGGGGATAAAGATGCTGTAAGAACTGAACTTCTTGTCTTGAATAGTGGCAGTTTCTGGAAGTTACATTTGGGGTGTGCTAGCAGTGGTCTCGCTTGCGGTTAGTGATGTTCCATATCCACTGCTTTTTAACAGGAATAAATATAAACCATGCCTGAGGTAATTTGAGGAGGGCTGTTGGCTTTGTAATTTCTCTCCTACTGAGCAAGTAATTCCAAATAACATTTCAAAAATGCTTGGATGTGCCCAGCGTTACAGATTCTTGTTTAAATTAATCCTAAAGCTGATCATGGAGCTCAGATTCATGGTTGGGCTTCCTTCTAAACTAAGACTGATTTGATGTTGTATCATTCTCTTTCTGTCCATCAATGTAACTTCAGCAGTTTGTGAACTTCTAATTCTGACGAAACCTCTAAGTAGCCACCAGATGGTGCAACAGCCTCAGATAGATGTAGGAAAAGGGTTGTAGAAATCCGGCATGCTGTGAGGAGTAGTGTCAGCATTTGAATCACTGCTATCAAACCAAAGTTCTGCTGGCAGGTGTGGAAGTGTGTCCTTGTCAACAGTCCCTGTGGGAGCACTACTTCAGTTTTCTGTGTCATGGCGTAGAAGTCGGTTCCTGTCATAAATCTGACTGGAGCCTTACCCTTCCAGTGTAGGCTATGGCATTCATCTGGTTGTGTCATGGCACAGTTGGCTCCCAGAGGGGTGTCTGGGAGTATCTAATCACAAACACGTGTTGCCTGTGCTCTTTCCTTCTGCTCTCTGTGTTTGAATATTACCTGGTTTGTGACATTCGTTTTGGAATGAGCCCTTCTTTTGCTACTGGAGGGGCAAACCTGACCCTCCACCTTCCTGAATTCATATCTGATTAGAAGCTGTTAGAAATGTGCTGCTTATTTTGTAAACTAAAAGTTACTAGGGGAGGAGTATAATTTTTTTAATATAAATGTTCTCTTCCCCCTTCAAAGAAAAAAGTCTTTAACAACAAAGAGAGAAATTGCCCAACTGAACAGCATAGACAATGAACAAGGAAGTTTCTATTACTCAGTATTTTTAAAGAGGAGAAAAGAAAAAAGTCTCCAAATCTATAAGCAGAAATCAGGTAAAAATAGTAATATTGAGTTCTGCTGGTTTGGGTTTTTTTTTTTCTTTTTTTTCTTTTTTTTCTTTCTTTTCTTAAGGTTAAAGGCTGAAATTATGTAAAAATACTTCTACTTTTTTTTCTTTTCTTTTTTTTTTCTTTTTTTTTTTTGAGGGTTTTTATTTAATAGGAGGTTTCCAAGTATGGAATGAGCAGAGAATAGAGTGCCTGCCCTACTGAGCTACCCTGTCTCCTGTGGCAGTTCCAGAGGCAACAAGATGTAGCTCTGTTAAGGTGAGAGGGATTCCTGGTCTTGGACTCCTACAGGCTGGTAACTTCTCTGGAAAGTAAAGGTGGCATCTGATTATGGAGCTTACCAGGAACCTGAGCAGCTTGAAGTCAATTTTTGTGTTTTGCTGGAAGGTCAAGGGTTTTAAGAAGATGCAGCAAATATGCATCTTTGGTGCATCATATCTGCTCCTACTTGCAAATGGTTGATGGACAAAATGACTGTGAGATCATCAGAGGTTTCACTGATGTGTGAAAGCCCTTCAGAGTACCATAATATTTCTACTTTTCCCAATCTACCACATTCTAAGGGATGAACAAATGAAAAATGCTTTCATGCAGGTAGTCAGTCTAATCTGTTTCATGTCCCTTTTTTTGTTTGTTTTGTTTCATGCAAGGAAAATGAGGTAGTGATGTACTGCCTGAAGCCTTTCTTCCTGTAAGGATTAAATGCTGGGAAGTTTTGTTCCACATAGGATTTTTCTGAATGGCTCTAAGGTTCTCTGTACTATAAAGCTGGCTAAAGTTCTGATTTCAGAAGAAATCAAATATGATGAAAATACTGAAATTTTTCATTGGGTGAAAGAGGAGAAGTGGTTGCTTCCTGGCCTTTTTAGTTACATTGAGTTTCTGCTTTCTGTAATCCTAAGATTACAGATAAATCACACATAAGATTTTCTGAGAAGTTGCAGAGAATTTTGATGGCATTTGTGGCTCCGGGTTGTTCATACAGCAGTGTATCACCTCTGTTCCCACGTTCCACCTGCAGTCTTGCTTAATGGGAATGAGATCTGCCACAGGTGCTGCAAACTTCCTGGGCACATGCACAAGTAGGTGGTGATTGAGAAGAGTGGCAAGCCATAACTTCAAACAGTTGCTTGCAAGAGTTATTTCATTGTTTTCTCTTTGCTCTTCACCACCCTTTTTGCAGCCAGAACTACTATTAGAACTGGCTTATTAAACAACTGTATCTTCTCCTTTCCTGTGTCCATGCTTTATGATGTCTTTACTAGCTGGAGAGCAGTGAAGTGAAATTTTACTCTCTTTCCTTTTTGTTTTTTTCTGATTTTGAATGCAGCTAATATTAAGTATGCACAGAATACAATTGAGTTATTGCTTTTTTCTCCTAAAGCACCTACAGGTATGATCTCTTCACTAGAGAATCTGAGTTTCCAGTAGATCATAGATGGGGAAAAGAAGGTGATGGACCTATGCAGAAACACAGGGCTAGGAGTAGCAGGGGGACTGTCAGCACAAACTTCTGAAACATACTGTGCTTTTACTAGCATATGTTAAGTATTTGCTGTTGAAGACTACAGCTTTGGAAGAAGGAGCTCAGTCTCACACAGTGTTTGGTCTCTCATATCTGAGTTTCATGTGCAGAATGGGAATGGAACTTAGTCTAGAACCTGCCAGGGTAGAAGAGGCATTCACAAACACAAGGTGAGCAGCTGAGCACTCCCACTCACCAGAAATGTGTGTCCAGAGCTCAGGAGTTTGCTGTCTCATTCTTGCTCACCTTTGTTCTCTGTCAGCTGCTGAGTATGGCAGGGAGGGAATAATATGCCAAGTATGAAATTTATGTCTTGATGAAAGGTCTTAACTTTAAACAAAGCTGATAGAATGGGTGGTTTGAATGAGATTATTAAGAGACTTTCCTAAATTACTTTGGAATTCTAAAACTGCATTGTTGCTTTATTTTTCTTTCGGCTTTAAGAGGTATGTGTAGGGGCAAAGATACTTGCCCTAAATTAAATATATATTTGTGTTTGAGAGCAGCTGGCAAGTGTAGGCCACACTAAATGGTAGGATAAAACTAGGCACTTCATTCCTTGAAGTCACTGTAGTTTCTGACATCTTTCATTTGTTTTTGAGGGTCAAAGGCCAACTGAATTGCTTTCCTAAATGCTCTAATCCCTGCCACATTTTGTTCACTAGTTTCCCATGTTTAGTAAGAAAAATGATGATCCTGAAAAATGCTGCCTCTGATCTTCTGACTAATGGATAGTCAGTGGCTTTGGGAAGCCAATTACATGTGTAGCCAGGGTTGAACTGGGAATCAAGGGGCTTTGTTTGTTCCTAAACCCAGTCCACCCCAAATGTACTAAAGTACAGGAAAAATCCTTTTAAAATTTGCTTAGCAACATTGCTGTCTGATTCAGAATAGTGAAATTCTGCCACCGTAGCAAAGACACGAGCCATTACTATAAAGTAAACATTAATTTTTCATTCTTTCTTCATTGCATCTGGAGGCAGTTCATAAATTCTTTCCACTCCCTTTAAGAAGAATGTAACACAAGGAAAGCTGATTTACAGAAAAGTGGAGAATCATATGCTAATAATACATGGATATCCAAAGATGCAAGAAACCATACCAGTATGGTTGATCACTGAAATACCAGATAAATATTGATCTCAATGACTTGAGCACAGTAACACTGGTAGTCTTTGGGGGTTGCAAGGGAGAGTATAATTAAAATCTCATTATTTGCAGCTTTTCTTACTTGCAGCCCTGTCTACTGAATCAGATTGGTTTAATTTGTCTTTTTGTCGTGTACTTAATAACCTCCATTTGCATTTTGCTTTTAAACAATAAAGATTATTTTTCACTCTTTTTGTATCCTAGGCTTTCACAAGGTAATGGAAGGCATCCACAAAGCCACTGAACTTGGCTATCGTCCTGTTAAGGTAAAACCAGTGTTTATTTACTCTGAAACTGTTGTGTTTTACCATACATACAGATCACCTGATAAGGAATTTATTATGTTCCATCTCACCTCCCGCCCCACCCCATGAATAATTTTTAGTACAACTGGGGAAGAAATAAGATCACATCAAGAAGTAACAAGGAGAATTCATATCATCGCCTTGTGCAGCAGAGGGTGCAGGTTCATACTGCCTCAGCCTATGGTTTGTGTCACTGCAGGATGGCTCTGCTCTGTACTTGCCTCCCCCTGCCCTCTCTTTTGGTCTGAACTGGCACTTATCTGACCCAGCTGTGAACCTGGCCAAGGCAGTTAACAGGCAGGAACTACTCTGCAAAAAGACATTCATTTTCTCCTGGTTTTCCTGCTTTAGCGTCTTACAGCAGACTATTTTGAGTGCCAATGTGAGAGGGAAAGCAAGTTGGAGGGTGCAGGTAGACCAGCTTCACTGCACCATGAAACTTCAACCTCGCTCAGCTGTTTGCAGTTCTGCAGCTGTAGTTTCCTTCCGTTTCACCAGTGCTTTGGAAGTTCTATTATGTGTAAGTGGCTTCGGCTACAGAGCTGTGAAAAACATCTGAAATTAAACTAGGTTTTAGGCTTTCCTGAAAGCTCTTAAGAACTGTGACACGTGATGTTTGGATATACAAGGCTGTATTGCTAACAGAAGTGTTTTAGCACAGCTAAAACAGCTCTCTGTTGTTCTTCAGAGAGGACCTGAGGCTCCAGTGTAAATATTGTTTATGAGGAGTGTGTGGAAAACTCAGTGTTAACCTCTCTTTTGCAGTAAGGCAGAGCTAGTTATCCTGTAGCCTGTGGTTATGGAGTGTGCTGTGAACACTTCCTGGTCCAGGGAATTTGCCTATGATCTGCCAAAGACAGGGCTGTGGAAGGTAACTTACCAGTACTTTTACAGAAGCCACACAATGTTGAAGTGGGGAGTGGAGTTGTCATTTTAAACAGTAAAAACAGCTGTACTTTGGATGGGTAAGACAATGTCTGTGTTACATAGCTTTTGTATTAGTTTTCCATATAGCAAGACAACTTAAAAAACTTTAGTTAGGTTGTATGTAAAAACTTAGACAAGTTAGGTAGAAATGATCATCCATACCACTGCAATCCTGCCAACTTCTGTCATAATTTTTTCTTTATAAAAAGAAAAAAAAAGAAAAGGTTATTTCTATCTGTGTTGCCTTCTGCAAGGACTATGAAACCTTGTGTAAGTAGGAAGAAAGTCTTGCTGTGCTCACTAATTTCAGGTGTCTGCTTTACCTGCAGGTGAACTGTGTGGTGATGCGAGGCTTCAATGAGGATGAAGTGCTGGACTTTGTGGATTTCACAAAGGATCTGCCCCTTGACGTGCGGTTCATAGAATACATGCCCTTTGATGGTAAGTACTCCTGTTCTGAGATTCTTCCTGAACAGAACGGAGCTGGTTGGTGGATCTTCACCCCATAGACTTGTCTCTGGAGGGTTTGGTAAGCTCTTTTGGGGAATTAGGAATTCCCTGAAGTTTTATGTTGTTTTTTCTTGCAGCTTATCTTCTTCCCTAGATAAGCTGTAGAAGGATTAGTTGGGGCTGCGACACTTATGGTTAAAGTGAGATTTATGGAGAATGTGAAGGTGGTTCTCTGCTAATTAAGAAAATAAAATCCACAGTCTAAAGTTAGGCTGGTTTTGTTAATTCTAGGTAATAAATGGAACTTCAAGAAGATGGTGAGCTACAAAGAAATGCTTGATACAATTAAACAGCGATGGCCTGAACTGGAGAAATTACCCTGTGAAACTTCCAGCACAGCCAAGGTGGGGTTACACAAAGAACATGTGAAACGTGCCCCCATTCCTTCCCTGCCCCAAATTCTTCCAAGTTCAGCATTGATATTTGACATCCAAAGTAAAAAACACTCAGTGTAGTAACTCTTGGGTTTTGGTCAAGCTGCCTGCATGGGATTTAATGCTTATTAAGTGTTATGTCATAGTCTTCACTTTTACAAATATAATGTGTTTTCTAGATGTGTTTTCTAGATGTGTTTTCAATCAGATATAAAGAATGCCAGCCCTGTATCCTGTATTTACAGCTTTTGAATCTTTTGCCAGTCTATGTCTCCACGTTAACAATTCTGATGGAACAGTTGTTCAGTGAAAAAACTATTGCTTTTGAGTGTACAGTGTCACATGGGGGATTTCTAGCTCATGGCTGCCTGAGTATCATGCTGCCTACTGGCATCACCTGTTGATAACTACAAGAGCATGCATTTAACAAGTTTGGGAATTTCCAGAAACAGGGCAGAATAGACTGGAACATCTGATAAAACTGATTCTGGTTTGTTTTTTTTTTTTCTTTGATATGATCTTAGGGCTGAAGAAAATCTATGTTAAAATGTCTTTTGGTCTTTAGCCAAGTAGACCTATAAAAATTAGGAGTTTGTATTTGACTGTTCTTTTTTTTTCTCCTCTGCATTTCTTTAGAGTTATAAGGTGCCACATTTCCAGGGACAAATCAGCTTTATCACCTCCATGTCAGAGCACTTCTGTGGATCCTGCAATCGGCTGAGGATAACAGCAGATGGGAACCTAAAGGTTGGTAGTGAAAAGGAATTCTCTTTGATTTCATGCAGTGAAAATAGTGCTGAAATTCATCCCGTAAAAGTAACTGGGATGTAAAAACGCATAATTATTACCAGCTAACTCCTGTTTATGCTGCATGTATTCTTGTTCCATCTTGTCAGGCTGTTAGGGAGATGTTACATCACCTTTTTTTGGTTTCTCTGTTTTGCTACCATAGTTAACTTCAGTTGTAAAACATGGTTGCAAGGCCAGTAAATACAAACATTTATTCTAATCTTTGATTCAAAATCATCTCAAACATGTGACAAGCAGATGATTTCCCATTAAAAAAGTATCAAAGCAGCTGTAAGGGCTTGGCTTTTGCATTCCACAAGGATCCTGTCTTGTTTCCCAAACAATTTGTAACTCTTTTCCTTCAAGAGCAGCCTGTACATTTGCTCAATGACTGTAGAAAGGAGGGATAACCATTTCCTGCCACGTTGAAACTGGCAGTTTCTGGGGGAAAATTAAAGTTTTCAATTAAAAATTGGCACTTATGCATTGTCACCTGATATTGACAGCAGCTGTGCTGCTGCCTAATGTCAGATGACTGAGGCAGCCTGAAGGTCCAATGAGCTTAGGCTGCATAAACATCCCAGGCTGTCTGTGTGTACATGAGGAGGAATAAAGAAAATAATCTCCATAAATATTCCGTTCAATAGGTGGGCCTCTCCAACGCTCTTCACTCTGAGGTTAATACAAAATACTCATAAAAGTAATTTAGTTTACTCTTTCTCATTTCTCCTCTTCTGCTTCCCTGTTTGGCTGCAGGTGTGCCTTTTTGGGAATTCAGAAGTGTCCTTGAGGGATCACCTACGGTCGGGTGCCTCAGAGGAAGATTTGATTCAAATCATTGGAGCAGCAGTGGGCAGAAAAAAGAAACAGCATGCTGGTATGTTCGTTGTAGTTGAGAAATAACAGCAGTAATAGGGAAAACAGTGTCCTGATACTTGTAACCTTCCATGAGAGTTAGAATCCAGACTGTCTGAAAGACTTTCAGACTGACTTTGTTCTTAAATAGATGCCAATACTACTGCTCACAACAACAGCAAAGTGTAAAGCTAAGTAGTTGTATTGGATCCCTTTTTTTTCTTTTTTTCTAATTAGTTTGCTGTAAAAGAAGTACTCAGACTAAACTGAGCTGTCGATCCAAGTACTGCATTAACGTGTTTCTAGAAGTGACAAATCTCTTCTTTGGTATGCAGGAATTTGTAGGCTTTCATCTAGTGCTCTGCATAAGGTCACGACACAAGGTCCACAATGATGCGGTCACATCCTCAGGCTGTATTCGTCTTTTCTGAATTTATATTGATATAAACATTCACATCTGAACCTAACTGTATTTTTGTAATCTGGCTCCAGCTGGGAATGCTGACCTCTTGTACATGAACTGGCTTAATGATCATGGATTAGTCCCCTATACATTAAAAATATGCTCTGGCCCTTTTGTTTTTTTGTGGATTCTGACAGATTAATAGCAGTAGGTTTTTCTCTTTTTTCCTAATGTGTGAAACAAATTTAAAGGTAGCTTTTAAATCTGAGAGTGGACTAACTTGCAAAATACATTGGTCTGACCCAGATAAAATAGTGCCTTGTTAAACTTAAGGGAAGGGGTGGATGGATTGGTTCCTTTATTTGTAGACCTTTTATTTATGAATTTCTGGTTTGCGAAAGCAGAGGGTAGATGGGGAAGAGTTTAGTAAAGGCATTTTGCCATCAGCAGCATTTACCTGACATTGTCTGTCTTCTCCCAGTTTGTGCTAATCTCAGTGTTGTCCCTGGGGCTTTCTGTGATTGAACTTCTTTAAACTGGAACACTTATTAACAGCTTATTTGTAGAACTAGTATAATCAAATACCATTGTTAGAGACAAGATCGTCTCAGACTGTTTGAATTCTGTAGTAGGTAGACTGTATTTCACATTATGGCAAGCTTTCTGGGAAAGGGTTCTCCAGTGTGATAGACCCATAGCAACTGGATGCCTGGAAACTCAGGCAGCTATAGTTTTTAATAATACCACACAAGATTGCCCCTTCTCCAGTACCCTTGGTCTTTACTGAGCTTTGTTTCTCCTAGGATGCAGGTTGCACTGTAAAGAGCAGAAAACTAAATATGTAAACCAGATGCATGACTTAAAGCCTAAAAAGCCAGGATTTTTATGTGTTCCTTATTCTATTTCTAGGCATGTTTAACATTTCCCAGATGAAAAACCGGCCAATGATCCTGATTGGTGGGTGACAAATCAGTACGTAAAAAACATACAATGATTTTGTTGCATTTCTGTCTTTGGGGAAGCAGAGTAGATTGGGCTTTTGAGATTACCTTGTGGTTCTGCCTTAGGTTTAGGCACAGAAATGGACTTCTTAATTATCCAGTTATAATTAACATGCTGAAGTGGAAGAGGAAGAAAGGTTTAATGTCCCTACCAAGTCTTAGCCAGTTTTCCAATTGACAGTACTGGTTTTGTTTTTTCTAATTATGGCAGTTCATTACATTTTCCAAAGGGATAATCAACTTTCCTACCTTATTTCCCATCAGCTTCCTTTGTACTTAAGAACAGTATAGCTCCTTGTAAGACAGTTTGGGGTGAGTTTTGACTATATTGCCATATAAATATAAAGGATGCAGAATGGGCTTTCGTCCATGGATTAAGAAATTCAACCTTGTTTATAATATATATAGAGCCAGCACCCTGACAGAAATGCAGTGTTCCTACCTCACTGTATCTTCAGAATCTGAGATGTGGGGCTTCATTCTTTTGAAATTGCCTTATTGCTGCAAAGTCTCAGAACCATGAGAGGCCTATGAACCAAGAGCCTTTCCTTTCCTTCTAATGTCTGTTGAAGATGTTTGCTAACTCTCCCTTCTGCCTGAAGCTCTGTTCATGAATGATGTAGCGCTGCTGGGGTTCTCTTACTGATTTTTGACATCCCCTTCAGTGTGATTTTACTTCCTCCATGCTTATGTTTCCCTGTTCTGTAAGATAGCTGTCTTTCCGAAGACCTTAAGAAATGGTTACAAGAGTTAGCTTTGTGAAACCAAGTGCAGGATGTTTTGTTGTTCCTTGTCAACAAGTGGTGGAAAAGAAAAAATCAAGGGTGGAAGACTTGAACATGTTTCTAATCCAAACTCTCATCTTCCCGTTGATGTGTTGGAGCATGTTAGCTGCTGGGCAGCTTAAAACACAGGTTTTAAAAGAGGTACCCTTGGGGGAGGGGAACTTGAATTAATTTGCAGGTCCTTACAATAGGTGGTACAATAACAACTGCTCTATTTTTAAACCAAGCCTTGAAGGCTTGTACTTTTGTTGCCTTTATTAGGAAATAGGATCCACAGAAGTCCTTAACATAAGTCTTCACTGGGGATGTTTTTCACTTGGTGCCCACTTTAAAGGGCCGTCATTTTCCATGTTGACTGGTGCAAGATTATCTTTTTGAGTTTGCTTTTGCTCTCTTGTGTTTGGCCACTGCTGCATTGTGTTCCAGAAAAAGGGGGTAAGGAGGACCCTTTATTTAAGGTGTGCACTGAGTTGCTGCATGAGGAAAAAATTTTGTTGGATTTGGGGTTTTTTAAGATGAAAAATACTATATTAAACTCTTGACAGCTCCCTGGGACCTACATAATTTTTCAAGTTGCCTTTGAAAGAATTCCCACACTCCAAAGTTAGTATTCATAGCAATGTTTGGATGTCTACAGATCAGATCGATCAGATTTATTTTTGAAAAGTGCTTTAACATTGTCTGACATGCAGTAAAAGAGCCAGCTTGTCCAGGTCCTCCTCCTTCAGCTGCTTCATCTCCCTTTGAGACTGACTCCTGGCAGTCACCGCATCAATGGAGTGACTGGACATGAGTGGAGAGTATCCCACTGTGACACATGGGGAATCATTAGGAGATTCCCTAATTGTGTTTTGAATTACTTACAAACTTCAAATAATGCTGGCGTGCAAGCAGTCAGTGGGGGAGTGTGTGTATGGAATTAATTTAATGAAATTTAATGAATGCTGTGGAAATTGCTAATTGGTGGTGAGCCAGACCTGGCGTCTTCCCTGCTCTGCTGTTGTCCAGTCCTTTGCTATATGATTTGTATCCTACTTCCCTTAATCAAAATATTCCTTTTGGCGGGTTCTTCTTCTCCTGGGTTCACTTCAGTTATGGGAATTTCCTCATTAATTTAAGTATCTCCTGCCTTCATTTCTCCCCCTGATATTGTGCTAGTTGGAAGCTGACACAATTAAACTTGAGGTGCAGTAATAGGATGTACGGAGATGGAACTTGTCAGATGGTTTCAATATATGGTGCAGTAGAAAGCCATTATCTATTTTTTTGTAGGTATATGAACAATTTGGGTGCAAACAGATAACTAGGTACAACTTCAAGAATTGTAGGTTGTTCAGAAAAGCAAAGATGCTTTGCACTCATTACTGTCTCTTGCGGTCTGTTTACTTCCCACTCTACTTGAGCAAACTTCTCTCCCTGCTCCCACCCACATGTGTTTACCCTGTGGAAGGAAGTACTTGTCTGCCTTTGCAGTCTGGCTTTTCCTGAAAACAGGACACTTCTACAGGGGTTTAGCTTCAGCTTTAAAGCTAATCAAGGAATCCAGAAGAACAGAGCACTTTGAGTTCCTGGATTTTAAAAGGAATATTCAGGTTAGGCCCCACTATGAAAAGAGGGAGTAAGAGAAGAGGAATAAGAAAAATAATTTTCTGTGCTCTTCTAAAGCAGAGCAATGTTGCACTCAGTACATCTATGTCCATTTAATCCCATTCCTCTGAGGTAAACACATGCCTTCAAATGTGCAGGAATCTTAATTTTTAGTAGATAGGCCATCAGCTGTAGATCAAAAAAAACCTTTGCCTGAATTTAGGTTATTGCAGTGCTTAAAGTCATGAAATCCATGGTTGATTTAAGCTTCAGGAATGGGTGCTTTCAGACCAATGTTTGGAGGGTACTCTGGATGAAAAAGGTCCTAAGTGCATCAGTCTTGTTTTAGCAGAGGCTGGGACTAATAAGGAAGAATTTGATGGGTTTGTTTTTAAAAAAAAGAGGGAGAAGCACAACCAGACCTTTGTCCACACTGTGCCACTGTCATGTGGGCAGTCTAAGGCAACTCCTGCAGGTCTGGGCAGCAGAGCGAGATCAGCAATGTGCAGAGGGGCAGGAAGCTGCTTTGACGCACCTCTGTATAGGCTGAAAAGGGAGTCCTTGAATACCAGAGCTACCAAAGGAGGTTATTGAGCACAAGCTAATTCCACATTTCTCAGAGCATAGAGAGAAGTAGCTTGAAAAAGAGAAACATGCATATCAATGGTGCTGTTAAACCAGGGCTTAGCCACTTACCTATATACTGCTTTCTTTACTTACAAAACATTTTATTCATTTTTATGTGAAAGAGACTCCTTCTGTCTTCACACTTGGCATTTAGCCCAGTGCAAATGCCAAAACCAAAGGATTAAATGGTGAAAAGGGGCAGGAGGGCTTACTACCTCTCTTCCAGCTGGGAGCTCTGCCAGCTCGACTTGGAACATGCTTCTGAGTAGATTTAAAATCTGTCTGTCAGTGAGGGGACTGTGGTTTTTACAGTGCTTAAACTTCAGCTGTCATTAATGTGTTAAGAGCTGGCAATGATACGAGAGGTTCCCAGCACCCTCTGAGCTCATAGACAGTGCAGTGCTTCTGGTCCCTGCTGTCCTCAAGTGCTGGCATGACCCTTCCCTGCAGAAGGAGATGGAAGGAGGAAGTGCAGCCGCCTGTGCTGGGAGGGAGGTGTTTGGAAAGGCAGAGTTGAGGATCTGAATGTAAGAATTTCCTATTAACCCTGCCAGGCTTTTGAAAGAAGGCTGGTGCTGGGATGGTTCCAAATGGATGCTGAGATGCTGTGACTCACTTTTCTTCAGAACTGATGCTCCTATAAGCTTGCTTGGCTGCTGTTTCCCAAAAGGTGTTGATACTTTTTGAAAGCAAGATGTTTATTTTTGTCAGGGACCTTGAAAGGAATGTTCTGAGTCTTGAGGTTTGTAATAGCAAACCAGGAAATGCAGGGAACTGATCAGAGAGAAGTGAAAGAGCTTCAGGAAAAAAGGTGGATGTTTGCAGGCTTACAGAGGTTTTTGCAACACAGGAAGTCCCAAGCAGTGCTCTGACAGGGTTCTCAACTGCTACAGGCAACTTAGCTTTCCAGTTAGTAAGATGTTCTTCTCATGTTACTTCTATTTTTTTTTCCCCAGAGCCTGCATTGATGTCATTCCCACTATGCCAAGATGCCCTACAGAATCCCCCAAATTCAAAACAGTGGGGCCACACATTTAGCCATTGGCTGACTTTGAGAGTAAGTTTACCCAAACAAAAGAGAAAAGCATCAATGAAAAATAAACTTACAGGACGACTTTTCCTGCCAGGATCTCACCCAGAGAAACAGGGGCACATAGCAGCAGGAATTCTACAAACCCAGCTCCGAGGCTACTGTGTCTTCCAGAAGGACCCAAGCTCCCCATTTGATACAAAGTGCCTTGATGCTTCTGTTGGCCAAGTTTCTGTGGACTGTCAGTCCAAAGAGGCACATTCAGGATCTCAGTTCCATACCAGGGATTTGGGATCTTGCACCAAGGTTCTTCATGCCTCTGACAACTTGACTCACACTGATGAGGAAGGCCGGGCCACTATGGTTGATGTTGGAGGGAAGCCAGATTCCAGAAGAAGTGCTGTTGCTGGTGCCGTGGTCCTCCTGGGTGAGAAGGCATTTGGGATGGTGAGGCAAAACCAGATGAAGAAAGGGGATGTGCTTGCAGTAGCCCAAATTGCAGGAATTCAGGGAGCCAAGCTGACCAGCCAGCTGATCCCACTGTGTCACAACATCCCCCTGTACCAGGTTGAGGTGTCTCTGAGCCTGGATGAGGCTAGACATGCAGTGGTGATTCGCAGCTCCTGTCACACCTGGGGGAAGACAGGTGTGGAGATGGAGGCTCTCACAGCTGCCAGCCTGGCTGCGCTGACGGTGTATGACATGTGCAAGGCAGTCACTCATGACATTGTCATCCAAGAGCTGAAGTTGCTTAGTAAGACAGGTGGGCAGAGGGGAGACTTCTCAAGGGTCTAGATAATATCCAGATACCTCCAGCCCTCCAAGTGACCACTGCTCCTGTTCAGCCTCCTACAGAAGTCCTTCTGCTCAGCTGGTGGGCTTGGAGACCTCAGCAGGTGTGTACAGTACAGCAACCCTATGCCTCCAGCATTGCCTTACTCTGTCAGCTCACTGCTGGGTGAACAGTGGAGCCATTTACCCCTGTTGAAAACTGTGTGTGTTTTCTAGAGGACAGACTTCTGCACTCTGCCAGTACCTCCATTTCAGTATCCTCATAGTGAGACTGAGAAAAGATTCCCCTGCTTATTCCTCAGAGGTTTTTGAGTTTTGTTTTTGTTTTCTTTCCTTTGTGCTGTGAAATATACCTGCTGTCATCGTACCATGCAACTGTGAACTCTAGAAATGAAGCAGCTGGTGAAAGTGCTGTTATTTGGCTACTATTTTTAAGTCAAGGATTAAGATTTCAGAATTGTGTCTGTCCATCTTTCTCCTAACCTCCTTCATTGGAGGATGACAGTGAGAAGAACACAGCTGGGGAACCTCACCATACAGCAGATTATAAACATGGAACAGCCAGGGTCACGGGGCAGCTCCCACCCCTTGCAGTGCTACTGTTTCCCTTCACAGAATCAAAGAATGCCAGAATGGGTAAGGTTGGAAAAGACAACAGTGGGTCATCTGGTCCAACCTCCCTGCTCAGGCACCCAGAGCACACGGCACAGGATTGCATCCAGACTGCAATATGTCCCATGATGGAGCCTCCACAAGTTCTCTGGGCAATGTGTTCCAGTGCTCAGTCCCGTGCAGAGTAAAGAAGTTCAGGTGGAACTTCCTGTGCATCACTTTCTGCCTGTTGCCTCTAGTCCTATTACTCACGTGGAAGAGCCTGGCTCCATATTCTTAGCATCTCCCCCTCAGACACCAATATCCATTGGTGAGGTCCCCTCTCAGTCGTCTCTTGGATGCTGAATGGGCTCAGCTCCCTCAGCCTTTCCTCATAAGAGAGACACCTGTAAGTGCAAAATATCCACTTACCAGATTCAAAAGAAAAAAAAAAAAAAAAAAAGTAGCTGCCCAGTTTTCTGCCTTGGGTGCTGTGTAAAACATGCAGAAACAGGATTTCTATGTTTGGAAGAATTATTTTGCTGATCTGAAAGATATGTTTTAGAAGCATGTTCCAGCATTTTGACCTTCACACCGAAATACATGGATGCCCTGTCTGCATACTTAAGGGATTAATTTTGCCATGCACGGAAGTAAAGTATTAAGCTCTCCCTGACTTTAGAAAGAGATGTCATATCAAGCCCTAGAAAACTCAAAAATTTTAATGCTACAGTGCAGCTCCTAGTAACCAGCAACCTGCATAGTCCTGACAGGTAAAACAGACTTTAATACTAGCGGCCACTAGGAAAATTAAGGTAGTTAGTTGCTGTTGCCTCTGCCAGAGTGTTTTCCTGCATGTTTCTCTAATTTGCTTTTCATGAAGTCTTCTGGCCTTGGAGCACTTAAGTGTCCCCATAAATGTAGCAGCGGCCACAGTCATGTAGCATTAATAAGCTTTGGTAATTAACTGTCCTAGATAAGAAATTACTCAACATTCTTGTTAATATTGATGGATGCTTTTCAAATGTTAAGTGCTCTAAACAGGGTGTAACTGATTTCCTGCTGTTTATGGCTAATGTGAAGTTGCACATGATTCAGGGTGCTCCCTCCGTATGCACAGGGTCAAAGCCAACTCTAATAAGGTCAAAGAAGCTACAAAAAAAAGCATCTTACGCTTTGCAAGTAGCTACTTCTCATGAAATAAGGTTGAAGTACTGTGAGCACACCACACTGCCACGCACATCCCGCTCACTTAAAGTAAGCACAGGTCTAAGATGAGGATACAATATGCTTTACTACAGATCTCATACACAAGTCTCATACATCAGCTACCACAAAAGGCATTCTTTTCATTGCAGGGGAATTGATTTGATTATTTGTTGTCACTGTGAGATGAGGTACATACAGTGACAGACATAGCAGCTAGAGCTGAAAGGGAAAGAAATCTGGAAAGCTTGGTGCTCAAACTCCATCAGCATTTGTACATTGATGTTGTGGTTTAGGAATGGTGTTCCCCAATTTAGTGTTCTGCCACACGCTCACTCCCCCCTCCCTGTGGGGGGCTGGAGAGGAGAATTGCAGGCACAGTGGGTAAAGATCATGAGTTCAGGTAAGAACAATTTACTGGAAACAGCAATGGAATAAGAAAATGAACAGTAACAGCTCCAATAAGAGATGGAAGAGGCACTACCTGACCTCTCCCTTACTGGAAGAGACCCCTTCCCTGGTCTCCAGAATAGACCCCCTATGCTGCTAGCCATGCCCCGTCCTGGCTCCTGCAAAAATTAACTATGTCCGGGGCAGAACCAGGACAATCTACATCCATTGTTACAGTCCTGGCTCCCTGTCATTTCCAGGAGTGTACCTAGCACTGCTGTACTGACACCAACAATGCCCCCAGTCTGGCAAATACAAGAGATTGTGTTCATCTGTGGAACTGCTGTGCCCATAGCACAAAAGTTTCCTTAGCTCAGCATGGAAACAAGAGTGCCAGGAAAAGGAAGCACATGTGTAACTTGCTAAGTTAACTTGACTTACCTCCCCTCACCACGCACAACACACCCTGCCCCCCTGGCCTTCCCCCAGGCTCTTGCTCATTTTGAAAATGAAAAGGAAACTCAATGTAGTCAGTAGTAATAAAACAATGCTTTGGGCATATGATTCTTTGGCTTCTGAGAAGTTTGCTGTCATGCTGTAAAGCTCTCACAAAGGACTCAGGGCCATACCTGGACTACTGAGCACACGCGCGACCACCACACACATCTCGCTACTTACGCACATTTCACTATTTCCTTGGTTTGAGAGTGGCTGGAAGTGCAGGGCAAACTGACTTTGGTGCCGTTTTATGCTCATGTTACATTATCAAGTCTTTAAACTATGCACATTTATAGGTAATGAACCAAGCATAAGTCAACAGAACATTTTGTGAGAGAAATGGATTGAGAGCACTCTGTGTTTCTGTGGTGCTGGGGTAGGCCATGCTGTAATACATGTTAATGAACTGACTACTTTTTGGAGACTTGCTTTTTTTGTCCACTGTATTTGTAATAAACACTAGTTGTAATGGAGTGTGTTTTGCATTATTTTGAATATCCTTTTTATTTAGCTTCTATGTTGCAACCCAAAAACTTCTATGAATAGTTACCTCGGGACAAGCAAGACAGACTTTACAAGTTGCATGATTACTCAGGAATTAGCAAGAGATCAGTTGCAGTAACTTATTACTATAAAGAATTATTTTTTTTTACTGATGTTGAGTGAAAATCATTTTAATCTGGCTATTCTTAAACTGTGTAATCCTGTGGCTTTAACATCATAATTTATCATCTCTTGTCATTATCCCACCTTCTCCCACATGCCTGTTCTGAGCCAGTGACTGAATATGACATAATTGCTTTTTGCTACAGAACTAGTGCCTCCAGAGCTCTTCCTCCTAGTTCAAGTGACCACAGCAAAAACCGAGGTTCAGGGAGGTGACTGTATAAAAGTACATCCCTTCTCTGTCATGAGTAAGCCTTAAGAGAAATTCCCCTTCTGATCCATCTGAGCTTCCAGGAAAGCTCTCAGTTCTCCTGCTACCAAAAAGGCATCAATGATGTTAAGAGGTCTTTTCCAACCAAAATTATTCCAAATCCTGTCAATGCTGAAATAAGTGCAAAGCTTTACATCAGTATTCTAGGAGCAGAAACAGAGTAAAGCACTGAGCCTGCCACCACCTCCTCTTGAAGAATGGAATAAGAGTACATGTTGCACTTCTGTGCGTGTCAAACACAAGTACTGCAGATTGTGGCAACCCTCACAATGCACACACAGTAGTAGAGCTTTTGCCTGCTGGAAACTCACTTGTCCCAGCTCGTGTCCCATTTGTGTGTTACAGTCTGTTCACTGCTAATCCAGCCTGCGTCCTCAGGGGAATCTCAGCCTGGCTTTCCTTCATGCCTACATGCTGACACTGGTTACTCCACCCTCACACTGTCCTGTTAAAATATGGATGCAGCATATAAAGGAGAAGCTGGCAGAAGCTGGTCATTAATTCTTAAAGAGGTTAAACCTATGTCAAAAGAGCAGTGCACTCAAGAAATGCTGGGAGAAGAAGAATGGGTTATGGGGGGAAGACACAACTTGAAATATCTCAGGGAGGAACCTCTTCTTTTTTTCTGAATGGGAACCACTCAAAACCAGATTCTAAAAGCAACAACAGCTGAGCAGTAAAAAAAGGAATTAATTTTTTTAGTTATTCTAAGCCCCTGGTGCCCTACAGTGATTCCCCATAAACTCCTTGTTACTCAACTTAACAAGGGATTTGACTGAACAGAATCTGGCCCTTGGTCCCACCCCTTCCTTGGAACTTTGCTGGTTCTCAGCTCCCTCTGGCTGCCTCAGCAGAGTCAGGCAGGCTTGGAACAGCTGAAAAATGGCTGGTGCATCATGTGTGCTTTGGCCAAGACAGAGCTGTTAATTAGTTAAATGGAAACACAGTTCACTTCCCTCCAGAACCTCGGTCCAAGAGAAGCTCAGCATTTCAGGGAATCTAAAATCAGTTGGAGGAATTGCTGGTTGTGGTGGGCTGACCAGGTTTTCAGGTTTTTGAGATGCAAAGTAAAAGCCTCAACTTCGGTCTCAAAACCAGTGGATGTGAGGGGCACTGCAAAGCCATGATGATGGCAGGCAACCCCCTGACATGCCTGGCTCAGTGCCCAGAAAGGCACAGGATGAAGAGCTGAACCCTTTGTTCACAGACTAGGCCTGAAGGGCTTTGGGTGAACTCAGTGCACTCTGTCGTAAGAGCAGATTCTCATTTTGGGCACAGCAAGCTTAAACAGTGGTAGCTGAGACACAAATCAGCTGTCTCTACCTCCCCCTGTCCCTCCTCCATGCTGCCAGTGCCACGTTTAGAAAGCTTCCAGTTTAGCATCTGTTTCTGTACTCATTCTGTTTGCTCCTTTGGGGACTAAAGGGTACCCAAAATAGTAGCAGTGAGGTGCCCGCTGAGTGCAAGCTCACAGGAAGGGATGGGACAGATGTCCTGAGACACTGCTGAGCTTTCCTCCAAGCAGAGAAGCACAACAAACCAAGCATTGCTCAGCTGCATGTGCACGACCCAACTGCAATGGCACAGCCCTGGCCATCAGACAAGCTGCCTACTGTCCACAACTGTCCAAGGTGCGATCCACACAACACGTGCTCCATGGAACAAAGCTTCACACTTCATGATTGCTTAATGTTTGCTTCCAGAATCTCTAATTTGCAGCAGAGACAATTGCATCATCAATGACTCCATCAACAGAGCAGGCATAATCTCAAATTCTGGACTGTCCACTCAAAACCAGAAACTCTCAGTACTACCAAGCTCTTCCTGCATGAATTTTGCCTTAAAATTAAGTTCAACAGAACCACTCTTTTCTATACCCATGACACTTTCAGGGTGCACAGCTGAAAGGATGCAGGGCCAGCAAAAGCAGTTTGTGTTTGCAAAGTCAAGGGCATCTTGGCTGCAGTGGGACAGGAGGTAGGGGAGGAAGAGGAGGAGGTAGCAGGGGGGCAGGCAACTGTAAAGTTGTGTTAATATTATGCTTGGAAGATAAGACAGGCTATCAGATACACGGCTGCTCCATAGGTAGTGCCCTAGGCCAGTTACCTGCTGGTGCAGGTTGTGGCAAAACTCTGTCAACACCAGCAGAGCTGTGCGAAGTCACACCAGGCAGCATCTGCTGCTGGGAGCTGGGAGAGAGGGGGTTCAGCTGCACAGCTCCGACCTGCCACTACTGCAGCCTTCATGAACTTAGGTTTCATTATTGGGATAATTTCAGCACTCAAGGCTCCCCACGTGCACAGTTGCAGCAAGGCTGGAATTGCTGTTATGTGAGGCAGTGCCTGGAGTTACACCACCCATCCATCCCTCTCTCCCTCCATCCCCTCCCCAGCTGCCACCCACAGTCTCAGCGCTTCAGAGAGCTTCACTTCCCCACCCTGGGCCTGACACTGCTGAATGGAAATGTTTTAGCTCTGTGTGGCTCATTTGGCTTCCGCAGATCAACCCTTGGGGCCATCCTTAGCCCAGATCCAAGAAATGAGCTGAGCTGAGGGAAGGGAATAATTTCTGCTGCCCCTGAAGCCTCATCTCTCCTATTGCAGCTGGCAGCTCAAAAGGCTCCGTCCTGCCAAGACTGAATCTTAATTGGGATCAGTGGAAAAGACAAGCTGCTGCCAGGGCCGCTCTGATCCTGGGCTCATAGAGAACCTGGGCAGAGTTCGCCCAGCCCCACAAGAGAAGGCCTTCACTAAGGTTTACAGAAAATAAAATTCCCTCCAGAATATCAGTGGAAGCAGCAGGCTGAAGCCAAGGAGAGAAGATGGCTTAGCTGGGTAGTTTGCAGAGGAGGAGCAGGCAGAACCACACCACATGGAAAATCCTCCTGTCACTGTTGCCTGCTAGGAAGAGAAGCTACCAGCAAAGGCTGAGGTACAGCTAGTAATCCCCAGCCCTGCAGTGAATTCAAATACTACAACCAGCTCTGAACAAACACACAAAATGATCGCAGCTATGCCCAGAACTGCTCTTGCCAAGAGCTACAGAAAGAAAGAAAAGGTAAGTTTTTCATCTTAGAAGAGAGAGTAGAGCAAAACCTCTTCAGACATCCCATCTGTATGTGGCACCAGGATGCTATATGACACTTTTTCCAAGCCACAACTGCTGATTTCAAGCCCACTTGCTTCAAAGACCCTGGCAGAGCTCACTCATACCTCCATGATTAGGCACAGTCTAGCCACCCCTTTGGCTTTGGGGAGGCAACCAGAAGCAACTCTGCCAACTCCTAATGCACCCAAAATGGGTGCTCCTGACCCAATGTCCTTACGAGTACAGAGTCCTGTCATCTCAGTACTGTCTTGTCCCAGCAGCAGCAATGTGCAGCAGGAGTGGAGCAGAGTGAGTAGCCGTCAGCCTGGGTTATTTTTACGCCATTTGTTCCACCTTGCATATTTAGGTGCATCTCCAAGTCTCTACATCAGAGGAAGGCCACTCTGGTAACTCTTGCTCAGACTGGGAGCTTTAGAAGAGCTTCCCTTGCTGACTCAGGGGAACAAAGTCACCAGCAGCTGATGCAACAGATGCCATGTCAGAGCTGCTGGACCTGAGCAATGAAAATGGGCTCTTGCTCTGGTAAAATGGCTTTAATGGGATTTTCCAGCCAGCAAACATGCTATGAAGGACACACCCAGGACATTCAGCCATCAGCAACACAACTGCATGCAGAAGGCTCTTGGCCAGCCAGACTGGGAGGGGTATTTAAACACATGTTTCTTGCTTTCATCTTTATAGCCTGCTATTTCTCTCCCAGGTTTCTGAGGATGCCTCAGAACACATCCCTCTGGGATGTCCCAGATGCAGCAGAGGCACAGCCAGTAACAGCCCATCACCAGTAAACCATAGCTTTTGCAAACCTGTGCCAGAGAACTCCAGCTGAACCCCAGCAGCTGGAGGGGTTTTCATTTCCACTTCTCCAAGGCGGGTATTTCAAGGTGTTTTTCTTTCTTTTTAATCAATGCACATGGCCAGCTCCGGAGGGGGCTGAATGAGGAGAGGAAGGCGGTGCAGCCACTGTTTCTGCACAAAGTATTTCCACATGCAAGTGAAACGGGGCTCAACTCGCTCGGTGCGTGTTTTGCAGTGCGGTTACGGGCTGTCATTCCGCCTCCACAAAGCTGTTATTTATTTACTTAAAGACTTGCATTCCATGGAAAAAGATGCCCCAAGATAGCACTGTGTTTCTAAAATTAAACTCAGCTGGATGGAGTGGGGAGCAAGCAAGTGAGCACTCCTGTGCTCCCACCAGCAGCAGGAACAGGGTTCCTCATGTCCTGAACTCCCCCACCCTCACTGAGCAGCAGGAGAGCCTGGCAAAATGCCTCCTGTGTCCTCAGCCATAAGGGAGGCAGCTCTCTGGGAAGTCAGATCAAGTGGCTTACTCAACAGGAGTGCCACTGCTTCCCATGGCAGGGGATCAGGGCTAAAGAGCCCACCCTGCTGCAGGACAGCAGACATCTCACCATGGGCCTGACACAGGTATGAGTGTGGCCAGAAGTCCTTTTACAGAATTTGTGAGGAAGGCTGCATTCCTGAAGCTCATCTCCCACCTAACCTAGCCAAGATTTTCTTCTAGTTTGTGTGTCACTGATGGCATCCTCATCACAGTAAAGCTCAATTAGCCCTCGCTGTTGTAACCTAAGTTAAGAAACCTGTTCTCACAAAAGCCATTTATAGAAGGGAAGGGGAAAATTCAAGTATTCCTCCAACCTCACATGGCACCAGCAAGAAATCCCTCCCAGACACACTCCCAGCACCTGTTTCCCTGTCCTCTACATCCACAAGTGGCTCTGCTCAGAAATGAGGACATCAGCTCATCGGAGCAGCTGTGCCAGAGCTGCTGCTCAGGGGCTTTACCGTGGCCCACATTTAGCCTCATCCCACAGACAAAATGTCTCCTCACACACACAGCTGAAGCTCTCCAAAGGACAGGTTGGGCACTGGTGGAGCCCCCTGCACCCGTCAGGGCTGGGAGTGCCTTGGAGGCTCTTGGGAAGCAAAGCTCCAGGGATGGCAGAGAAGGCTCTGCAAGGACCATGGGAAGGAAAGCAGGGTACAGCTGCAAACCTCACTGTTCCGCACCAGAAGGCTCACACAAATGTGGGGCAAGAAAAGCTGGCAAAGAAGTCTGAGCCAGACCCAGAACAAACAACAAAAGTAACAGGGATGATGGCTCATGGGAATGGCTGAGCAACAGGAAAAATGGTGAAAACATTGGTGAGGTTGGGGTGCCTCTGCAGCTGCTGCCTCCAGGTGCATGTACCGGCTCTCCCAGGGCCTCAGGACCATGTCTTGTCCTGAGCACAGGCAGGAGCTGCTGCTCCTTTGTGTATGAGCAAAGAGACAGCCCCTGTCATCACATGAAGCTTGTTTCAACCAAGGCAGAAGGAAGAGAACAGTCCCACCACTACAGGCCTGGACTGTGATCCAAGAGGACCTGACCACAGGGATGTGGGCCAGACCAACATGTCATGCTTGGTAAGTCACTCAAATTATTGTTTGCAGATGGGGACACTAACCTGGCACTCCCATTGCTCTGTGCACTCTGCAATGAGCACCTGGAGACAGATTTCCAAGCTTCAGTGCTCCTCATGCCCGATGTGCAACTGGAGAAAACTATGTTCGCAACCAGATTGAAAAGTCTGTTTTTAGCAGATGGGCCTTTGTCCTTTGGTTGCTTTCAAATATTAGAGGAAGATTTCAGCTTGCTGCCTCTCAAGGGAAAACCCTCACATGTGTACCAACTTTTGGGGTTCATTGCAGAGCTGAGGGAAAGCATGAAGAGCAGTAAGAAGAGAAGTGAGCTGGCTACCAGTCCTGTGAGAAGATCTCAGGAAAGAGCCTGCCACTCATCAAAGCTCAACTATTTATGTGACTATGCCCATTTTCCCATAATTATACTGGTTCTGCTCTGCACAGCACTAAGTCAGGTCCACTGATCCCTATCCAAACTCCTGCTGCCTTCCTGTTTGTATTAGGGCGCCAGCATGGGTTAAAAATTAGAGAGTAAGATTGCCTCAGTATCTGATTTATCCCCTTTCTTCCTTCCATCTTGATTTGGGATGTGCTGGTCAGCAGCCCCTAGGGAGAAGATTAATCAGGAACAGACAGAGAGCTGGCAGCTGCCTGACAAGGACAAGATCGCAGCTATGGGACAAGCTGCAATTTGGAACCTCTTGCTTTGACCCTGGTACAAGTCCAAGACATGCTTGCTCATGCATCCCAGCACTGACACCCCAGGAGCTGGCACAAGATCAGCACCCCCAAGGCCACAGCTCACTCTGGTCCCAATGTCACATTGCCTCGGTGCTGGAGATGTTTCTGCGGTGAAATGCTGCTCAGCCCTGGGACTCCAGAGGCAGCTCCAGCTCTCCAGATGCGGAAAGGGCCTCCTCTCCACTTAGAGAGAAGCTCTCATTTCAGGGACCAGAGCAAGGGAAGATGTTACTGCCATTCCAAAAGGGCAACACAACATCTTTAACATTTGCTCCCTGGATGAACAACCACAAGGAGGAGGATGGGTATATAGGACACACCATCTGATCTGCCTGGTAGCTCCTGCCCCATGTGAAGCCAACTGAGTGCAGAGCAACAGCGTTTGTGCCAGGGTCAGTCCTCTGCCAGGGGCTTCACCTAGAGCCTGAGGTGCTCAGGCTCCTGCAGCTCTTAAGACCACAGAGAAAGGGCAGCCGATCATCCCAAGGTGCGCAAGCAAAGGGTCATGGCAACAGTGAGCAGAGCTCAAATGTTGAAGGAAATTGAAAGCAGAAGCAAGGGGTCCTTTATAGCAGAATGGGGCATGGCTCTGAAGAGTTATTTTCCTGCTTGGGAGCCCAAAAGCAAAGAAAACACTGGATTGGACAACCTTAGGAAAAATCTGCGCTTCGGGGTTAACCATCTTCTCCTACAAAGAGCAGATCCAGACTTGCTCAGGGGCACAAACACAATCTGTGTTATCCAAGGAAACACTTGCCCAGTCATAACGCCTTCCTGTGAACCCAAGGGCAGGCGAGTACTAGGCTGATTCGTACTTCTGCCCCTGAAGACACCTCGTGACTCTGCAGGGGCTAAGATGGCAGTTCCCATCACACCCAAAGGCCATCACACCCAGACAGCACTCAGCCAGGCACAGCCTGATCATAGGAATACACAGTAGCAACAAGATGCTCTAGAACACCACTTCTCACCTCTCGAATCCAGAGACCACCTAACCTTCTTTGGGGGGGAGGAAATCCATCTGTGTTCTTTTACAGTATTGCCACAATGCCATAACCAAATGAAAAATAGCTTAAGCTTAAAGTAGATGGACATGAATTTTCCTCCTGTTTTGTTCACTTCTTTCTCTGGGCAATGCAGCATGTACAAGCTTTTGATCTTTTCTTTTCATTCCTCAACCACTGTACATAGAGCACCTTTGGATACTTTTACAGACCACTGGCTTTCCAAGAATGACCACTGGCAAAATGGCGGCAAAGTATGATAATCACAGCATGAGCTATGGATTCACCACAGGCAAGTCCTGCATAGTCTCTCATAGGGCATCCAGGCCAATTCTGACAATACTCATGACATTTTAGGTGATGATAAAAAACAAGCTTCTCCCCTGAAGACCTACTGGTAAGGGAGAGTCTTTACTTATAAACAGATGAATAATGAATATTTGTCACATTTCATTAGACAATCAGAGATGTCCCCCACCGATCTTTTAAAACCTCCACAAGGAACATGGAGAGACAGGAGCCGTCCTCTCTACAGGGACATGGAGCAACATCACATAGCACAGCCACCTCCCTGTCCACCCCATGGGAAGGGGTGTCCGGGGCCCATGTCAGCCCTGATCCCCAGGTCCCTGCAGCCTCTGCATGACTGTCGTGCTTTCCCTGGTTATCAGCTGCCTCGGTCCTTGCAGGAATTGCTCTGCATAGACCTTCCATGAACGGAGAGTGTGGTAAAGGTTTTGCTATAACATGACAGAGCCAACCACTACTGGTCACAGACACTTCTGACAAACAAAAGCCTTTTTCCACATCTCACACTGTGCAATAAATTATGGAAGTATTTTCACTGATCACAGAATATTCCGAGTTGGAAGGGACCCACAAGGATCATCAAATCCAACTATTTAGTGAATGGCTCATACAGGGATTGAACTCAAAACCTTGGTGTAATTAGCACTGTGCTCTGACCAGCTGGGCTAATCTTCCCCCCTCCCATTTTCTGGTTATTTTTTTTTTTGAGTTAATGTAATTAGAGACACGTTCTTTTTCCATAAGCGCTGCAAGAAATTGGCTCAACACAACTGCACCACACATCTAAAACAGGGTAGGCGGTAGGCAAAGAACAATTCCTGGATTCCCATGTTAAACTATTCACAACATCTCTGGATCCCCGGGGTTCAATTCTGTCATGGTAGAAAAGATGCAGCAGCTCACTCAAGGCAAGCCTCCATCTCACTGCAAACCCTGCTGAGCCTGGAGTGGGGAGAATTCAGAAAAAAATGGGGGAAAAGGCAAAAGGGATAAAACAAAAAGGCATAAGGGACCAAAAAAAAGGCAAAAGGGAAGGGAAAAAAAAAGGAAAAATGTATAAAGGGAAAAAAAGAACAGCAAAAAGGGGGGAAAGACAAAATGGGAAAAAAGGACTTTATCTCCTGCTGAGTCTAAGCAAAGTAGAGATAAATAGCAACTATGCCTCAGAGAAAACAGCAAGAAGCCCATTAGCTACAAGAACATCAAACAAACAGAATCTATCACAACAATGTTGAAAACCAAAACTGTTGGGCTTTGGGGGGTGGGGGGGAAGGCTTTAATTATTTAATTTCTTAGAGGTAGAAGTCTAGAGCCAAGCAGATTTCTCCCAGAGAGCTCCATGTCCACTATGGCAGAGATAAATTCACCTTTGGTTAAAGAAAAGCCAAAGGTTAAAGAAAGAGAAAACCAATGAAGAATGGAGCCTCAGCCCTTCCCAACAAGAGCAGAGAGCTTCCCTTACACTCTTCACTCCCAGTCATTCAGGGCAGCGAAACCCCAATGCTAGTTTTGCTCAGAAAAAGCTATGAGGCATTTACCTTGGTTCTGTGCAGTGATGACAAGGACAGGGAGGTCCATGGTCACAGGAAAGGTGTCAGCCAGGAGATGGACGGAGGCTTCTGTGACAGACCCATCCTGCAGGGCAGAACACCAGCTCCTCATGGTGCACTCCAAGCCCAAACAAAATATTAAAGTCTTCTTAGAATCTAAGCAGGATGTCTCTCTTGTTCAGTGCAGACAGAATTCAAATGTCACTGGGTTTTATCTCTAACAAGAGGAAAAGCAATGGTTTGACTTCCTCTACCAAACCCCAGCTGCCAGCAAAAATAATTCAGGGAGATCCCTGCATTTTCATCCTGCCCCTACCAGTCACACAATGCAGATGTTTCAGAAACATCCCTTTGCCTCTGCCCTTGCATCTGTACAGCAAGAACCTAAAAGTCAGAATTTTAGCAAAGTGTGAACCAAATAGATCAAAACAGAGAAACCGAGAGCCTTTCTAACAACTAAAAGCCAAGAACCTGCCCACAGAGCACTCAGACTCCCATTTGCTGCCTGTTGATCCTCAGCCTGTGCAGGCTATTACCCCGATTACTTTTGCTCATTTCCACAATTCTTCTCACCTGAGAGCCAGAGCTAACAGCTGAGGGTTTGTCTGGGGTTCCTGGGAACTTCTGTGCTGCAGGAATGTACTGCACAGCCAGCAAGGCTCCCACTGGAAGCTAGACATGAACTTCTCAGGAGCTCAAGGTTAAAGCATCGCCCTTTGATGGGCTGAAGATAAACATGAAATGGTGTGGCTTAAGGATAAGTTTGTCAGCGGGCTCTTTCCATTAACAGAAATGGGGAGAGCCGTGTATAAATGAAACAGCTGTACACATTGCATCTATGACAAAGATAAGGTTCTGCCCCTGAGCTCCAAGGAATTCCTCAGCACATCCTTCAATTCAGCCACAGATTTTCCCTAGCCCTTGTGTGCATGTTACTCACCCCACTGTTCTAACTTCTCTCCAGGCTCCCCACCCTGCTTTTCTGAAGTCTTCACTCCTGGTGTTGGCTTTCCTGGTTTCTTTTCAGCTGGCCTTATTTAATTCCTTCCTTTGCAGCTCTCCTGCCCACTCCTCCTCTGAGTCGATGCTCTTGCTGTTGGGATGTTGCTTAGTTATGTAAGCAAGCTTAAGGCCAGCGCTGCCACCCTGCACTCCCTTCCTCACTTGGACTACTCATGTCCAGCCATGGATTACAAACTCCTAGATATCAGGGCCATCTGTTTTTTCATTTAAGTGAACTCCTGTGTACCCTTGGATGTAGTTCTGAAAGAGGAATGAGAGAGAGGTTTTTAAGACACCCTTGGATGCGGTAACCTGTTGGCTCCGTGATCAGCTTTTCACCACTGCATGGTACAGGGAGGATGGGCTTGTGTTCTACCATATTGCTTGTTCCCCCAGAAACACCTGTGGAGTTTCTCATCAGCTCTGCAGTGACTGTCACCTAAAGTGCTGCATGCTCTTGATCAAAGGCCCAGGGCTTAACAAAAAACTGCACCCAGACCCCAACTCACCTTTCAGACTTTCCAGCAAAATTCGCAGGAAATGAAACAAAACTACAAAGAAATGTACAAAGACACAGTGGGGGCAATATATCTTTAATTTTTTTTTGCTTTTGTTTTTTAGTATTACAGTATATTCTTATAAAAAGATACAGATAAAAAGGACACTACAGGATTTGTACATTAAATTCACTTATAGTCTTAAACTGACTAAGAAATGAGGATAGGCCAAGGCATTACAGCAGCACACAACCTCCCACTTCAGTAAGCAGCACTGTACTTTCTAGCTTGGCAGGCAGGGACACCTCCCAGAGTGACCTGCGAGTTTCAAGCTGAGCAGGCTTGCAGGGGAGCAGAATGACTGCAGGTGGAGATGGCTTGGAAGGGAGGCGTTGAGCCCAGAGCAGCTCAGGTACAGAACATTCCCTCACAATTCTAAAAACTGCAAAGAGCTTTAAAGAGCCTATTTGAAGGCGAGCAGGAAGGGGGAAATGGCTTGTCATGGAGGCTCTTCTAGATCACTTGGCTCCTAGTGGGGGAAGCTGAAAGGACCAAGCCCTACATGAGCTGTGTAGAACATCTTTTAAATAGACAAAACTGTCTAAAGGAGAGTTTTAATCCAGATCCTACTTTGAATTATGCTGAAGTAAAACCAGAGCAACTTAAACTGGTTACTGTGGATCTATCCTACATTACCACCCATAACAGAAGACTCCAGTTTGGAATCATCCAGACTCTTTCATGAAATGAGGTGCCAAAACACCATGCTAGACTCATGGCATCCTTCTCAGCATGCACAGTGAGCAAATCTGGCCAACTTTGGGGAATACTGGTCATCAGAACTACTACTTAGATTAGTAGATAGCTTTTTTATACGTTATGTAAGTAAATATATAAATTCTATATTTTCAGTTGGCCAAATTGTATTATCCAAGTTGGCCCCTTCTGCCTTTATAACAGAAACTAGGGTAGCCAATGGAGACTACCTGTTTGGATGGCAGGCAATCAGAAATCTCCTGTATCAAGTACAGATGCCAAGGAGCCATGGCCAAACAGCTGGTGATTGCCAGAGACTCCATGGGTAAAAAACCAACCAGTAGAAAGACTTTGCTTACCCAGGGTAATCTGTGGAGGTGGGGTGGAAGAGGAAGGAGGGAAAGTAGCTTCTCACTGTGACTCATGATGAAGAACAAACACCTTTTATAGAAAGTGTTCTAAAATAACCAACCTCCATCAGTTCACCACAAGCTTTAAAATGCACGCTTTCCCAAAACCAGGATCACCAGCGGCAGAATAATTATGACAAAAGCCAAAAGGATTTTTTCTTCCCTCCCTTCCCACATCAAGACTGCTCACGTGCATCCCCTGGCCTGGCTCAGCTGGCACAGGAGCCAAGCCAGCTGTCCAGCCGGTGTAATGCCCTGGCACGGTCTCAATAGTCTTTGCTGTAATGCAATGTATACATACAAACATAGCAAACTAAAATAAGGCAAAATAAATAGAGGCATCAGATTTACAGGTTCCCCTTAGAGATTCCTAAAATCTTTTTTTAAAAAAAGTCATTTAACCCCCAAACAAACAGACATACAAAACCCAAAACAACCAACCTAGAAACGAAACTGCATATATCATGTACATCATCTACTGTACAACAGATCTCCTTTCCCCTCACGGAAACTCCTGACACAAGCTTCTCCTGTGCAACCCAGATCAAAGTGTGATCTTTCCTAAAGAAAAGGAAAGATTTAGCCAGTGGGGCTGATCATTACTTGCCCCATGGTCTCCCACCAGGATCCCTTGCGATTCCTTTCCCTTCCTCAGACATCGTGAACACATTACATAAATGCTTCTGAAGGACATCCAGGTCGTTTCCTTAGTGAGGAAGTTTCTCAGCCCTGAACACTAGTCCTACTTCTGCTCTCGTAGGGAACTGGTGCCTGGATGATGGCTGTGCTACAGAGCACGGAAGTGCCTCACTGCCCTGAAGTCACTTTACCTTGTAGCATTTCTAGAGATGATCAGCTGAGAAGAGTGACTCAGTTCAAAGCAAGTGGGAGGGGGAGGGAATCTTCTTCAGTCTTTTCTGGGATCATCCTAATGCAACCTATGTAGCAACAATGCAGAGCCACAGAGGTGAGTGAGTGAGCGCTAGACCTCTAGGGACAAATTCTGGAGAATCAGAAAGTACTTTTTCTAGGTGTGAGGAACTTCATCATAAAGTTAGCAATTACTGCATTTCTGCAGGAAGCAGAACAAGCTATCAGTTATAACCTTCTTTCTCACATCTCCTTCTTCACCTATTTCCAAAGACAGAACGACTTCTCTTAAAATGCTGGTGCCAGGCACAGGTGCAAGGACCACAGCAGACCCTAGATCTTCTCCAGCTTCTGCAGTGATGTTAGACCTCAGACTGCTTCCTAAACCTATCCAGGAATAAGACTTCAGCACCTGGCAACTCAACCACAACTGCTGAAGAAGAAGAGAATATTAGATGCACTCACAGTACCTAAGAGATGAGAAACATGGATAAACTTGGCTTCAGCAAGAATCTGATGCCAGGCCCTACAGCAGAGCTGACTTTTTCCTTATCTTCTGTGTGTAACCTCATCTCATACAGGAGATAAATTAATGGGGCTCTCTGCTTGTCACCACTTGTATGAAACACTGCTTGCCTCAGTGTGAAACTGAGCTTTTCCAAAACCTTCTTTATGAACTTTCACCATGGAGTCAAGAGCCAGGGAACAGTCCAGCACACTGAACGAAGCTCTTGGCCACCATCACAGATTCAAAACAGGAGGAGCCTGGGGCACTGGAGTGCTGAGAGTCCAGCTGCATTGAATCAGAGGCATGACTCTGAGCTGTCTATCCCCTTAAGGATCCCACAGCTGATTTACAGGAGTTGCACAATCTCTCATTATTTATGCATGAGTCAAAGAGGTGGCAAAAGTATAGCAGCTTTCTTTGACTCTCAGTGTGGCTGGAGTGCTGTAGCATACCATCATACAGGATCTCTTTAAATCAGGGCTGAACTGTGTACACAAAGGGACAGAGGGCTTATCACTCTCTCTGTTTTTGCTACATATGTGGCCTGGCAAAGTGACTTCAGTTTCGGAAAGCACAGCATAAACCTGGTCTGACAAATACCGGGGCAGGGGAAGTGCTGTATTTATATTCAAAGGGTTTGCCCTGAGGTGTTTCTTCTCTGACAGCTCTGCCACGCTGACAGTCTGCCTTATCAGACAAGTACCTGGGGAGCAAGCAAGCAGCTGTACTTGCACAGAGCTATGAGTCACATCATCTTGCACCAGGACTGACCTTGGCACTAGACCTGAAGTTCTGGGTGAGTCCTAAACCCAGGGAGAACAAAGAGGGAGGAAAAAAAACCCTACAATGTTCTAATCCCTAAAAGCATAATCTTTGGAATTCAGGGATTATTCAAATCTAAACTCAACTGTATACCAATTTGGCACATATTACCACCTCTCATATGGCTTACACGGCATAGGTTACATGGCGTGACTTAAAACAAGACAAACAAAAGGGCTGGGATATATAGCAAGTCTACTTCAGGGAGCAGCAAGGAGCTTGTTAATATAATTTACAAGAGACATTTCTAAAAATCCATTTGTAATTTAAAATAAAATGCTTTAAAAAGTGAGATCTTTTTCTTAGACTTTCAAAAACCTCTATGAAATAGTCTTTCTTCTACAAGGTGCTTGTGTCCACTGCAATAGGCATTGCTGTTAATAGCTAATCCCAGAAGGGGAGTGGGATAGTAAGGGAGGAGAATGAACCCAGCTCTTGTAAGATACCAGCTCTTTACGATGAGTATTATACAGAGGCGTGGCAGTCTGGAATGTCCTAAATAGGGAAATTCTGGGGTGGGAGACTGAAAATTCAGTAAACAATGAAACATCAGTTTAACAATTCTGACGTTTTTGCTTCTCTCCATATTATACATAACTATTTGACTCTCAAAGTGTTCAGAAAACCACCACAGTTTGCTTCTTCAATATTGTAGTGTGTAATACTGATCAGGCAGCGTGCATTGCAGAGGAAGTTCTGTTCTGCAGACTCAGTGCAGAGCCTGAGGTTAAGTGACATTCAGAGAAAAATCAAACCAAATTATTAAAGTGACAAATAGAGCTTTTTTCACTTCCCTGGGATTCCTTGACATTTTGTGCTGTTGACGAATGCAGCAGTTTGTAGATGGTGGCTCCCTCTTCTCAAATGTTCTCTCTTTTCTTCCTGTCTAGGAGGAAGAATCCATCACAATTATTTCTTTTCCCCTTTTCATTCTCCAGGGAAGATAATAAAAAAAGAAGAAAAGTTTGGGAAAGAAAAAAAAAGGTAAAAAAAAAAGGCCATGACAGCCCACACAACCCAATCCCTTTCCTAGAACCATGAAGACACACAGAATTCAAGCCTCTTCTTGGGTTCTTTGCTTTTCTGCTTATATATATTTCATTCATGTAAATTAACTACAAATTTATTTGTTTCTTCTGAATTAACCCAACTCCAAAGCCTGCTTGGTTTACACAATTCTGTGTCCTCCTGGAAAAACTCTCAGTTTTCATTATGGGGCTCTCCCTTGGCTCATCCCCAGTGATTTCTTCAAAATGAAAATGTCTTGTGTGCTCCAAGGCTCTCCTTTGACACCATTCACATCTTACTGAGTGACACGATTCCCCTCGGCAGGAGCATGGTGTGTGCAGTGGAGGTCAGGCTGTGAGACAGAAAGACCAATTCACACCAACAGCAATCACAGCCTAGCATCACGTGGAAAAGAAATCTCACTTCTGGCAGGCAGTAAACCTGTTCACTGTTTGCTGCAGGAAACCTGAGGATGATACTAGGGAGCTCCCAGTTCCCAATCTTGCATGAACAGATCAGAAATTTTCCACTGATTTCCACTGAGCCTCCAGCAATGACAACAGACTCTACAGTCATCTACTTGTAATCCCAACCTGGCAGTGGCTTAATTTTCTAAAGGAAAGCCAAAGTTTCTTTCCAAGAAGATGGATTTCATAGATTTGAGACTCAACCACGGATAAATTCCAGAAAACTCCTAGCAAAGCAGAATCCCAAAGACTTTAGCAAATTATTGTATGTTGTTCCTGATTCTTGAATATCATTTTGTAACAGAAACTGAAGACCTCCTTCTAAGCATCATTTGCTTTGGACAGTGTAGGCCACACAAAAATACTATACAGGACATGAGCTTAAATGCGTTTTTCAGGTGCTAATCAATGGCTCATAAAATCCAATTCTAGAAGGGAATTGGAACTTCAAGAACATCTCAACAAACCCCTGAAGGCCAGTCTAGATCATGAAGAAGTGATAGTTGTTTACAGAGCTGCTCTGAAATTAGTCTTCCTTGTTATCAGCAAGATGGAGATAGTAACTAGTTTTTACTTTGGCACACAGAAAATTATCTTGTTCCAGCTGTGAGGCCGTCTGCAAGGCCCAAGTACTTTCTGTCATCACCATGAGGCCTTTGATGACACAAAAAACTCCCAGAAGCAAATCTGTCAGCTGTGCATGGCCCAGTCACAGGCCCTGCTGGCTCCACAGAGGCACTTTTATAATGGTTCAAATTAGGAGCACAGAAGAGGGATGAGAGGAAAGCTGATCATGGAAAGGTAACGTCTCTAGCTACAGACCAAAGAAATCCTTTGGGGCAGCTGTCAGCCAGGCGCCATCACACACATTCATCTTCCTTGTTTTGCACTTTTTCATCACCTTCTTTTGGTTGATTATTTTTCTTCTTCTTGTAATTAATAATTTAGCTTTGTCACCACCCGCTCCCGGCTCGTCTCTAAGCCTTGGTTCCCCGAACGCTTGCGGTTACGCTTGAGCTTGGATAAGTCTTTGTCAAAGACTTCACCCGACCTTAGTGCTGAAACCAGGTCATCAAACTCCCCACTCTCTTCAGAGATGCTTCCAGCTTTTGCTTTCTTTTGTCGCCTCTCTTTTTCCCTCTGTTCTTTTAGCTGTGGAGAAGGACACAGAGTTTTAGGATTAGGTAACCAAAATGCCAGATCACTAGGTACCCTGCCAAGATGCAGTAAAAATGCATCAGCATGGATTAGGGAAAAAAAAAAGAGCAGGAGCTTATCTACAAGGCCATCACCTGTGCCAAGAACAACAAGAGGCCATGCTGGGCTTCCCTTCTACACAGGCGAGCAGAAAGCAGAAATGAGGAATGAGTAGCAGCATATGTCTGCTTTACAAAGCACTATCAGCCTGCAGCAAGAGGACACACAGGATCTGTCTATGCTTCTGCTGTTTTGCACTAATTTTACAGCAGGATAGCACCAGCACAGTAGCTGTGTCAAATGCCAGTTTGCAAGTGATGCTGGCATAGGTAATTTTCCAGCTTCTGGGACCTGGCTTGCATGACCTTAGTGCAGCAGCACCTTCCATGCTGACTGTACCCAATTTAGTTTGGATGTCTGTGTACAAACCACAGTCACTAGTACAGTCACAATCAACTTTGCACTCAGGGCATAGCTAGCTAGATTTACACGGGGAAAGGCTGAAGTCCTGAAGTAAAAGAAGGAAAAGAAGAAAGGAAAAACCCAAAAAGCCACAACATACTGGAGAATGAAAACTGTGTGAGATATCAAAACATTAGTAGAATCCCTATGCACAAAACAGCTTATGTTTGGTGGAGACAGAGTGTTGCAGTGTTGGGAGGATGAAGACACACTGTCTTGACTATGGAAAGAGAAACTGGTTATAAACACGAAGAGCAATGAAAAAAACCCGCTGATTTTACAAATCATTGGATAGGTCCACCTGTCAATGTGATGCCCTTGGTCTCCCTAGGGTAGCTCCAAGGAGCTTGGCTGTCTCTTTCCACTGCTCAGCTCCAGAATCAGTAGAAATGGCAAGGGATGGTGGTGGCTGTCAGGAAGCATCTCGCTCGCTCTGCACATGCTAGCCCCACATTGCAGGAAGACTCTTCCCATAAGCAAACTTTGACCTCCCTCACAGCGTATCAGGCCCATGAAGCCATTTTGTAGTGCTTTAACAGTGGACTCCTGCACTTTGCAGGCTGGCTGAGAGGAAACTTGAGCCTATGCCCTGGCATTTTATCCCTGTGTCTAACAGTAAAGCTGCTGGCATCCTGGTGTTTTACCTCTCTCCTCTTCTGAAAGGCACAAACCAGTGCCTTTGGCTCAGCAAACATTGAAATCAGCAACTCCCTGCAGCGCAGCCTGGGGCCATAGTGGCAGCCAGGGCTAAGGCACTGGCAGGAGAGTAGGGGGCAGGGGACTGCTGAGTTCTCAGGCAGCACAGAGGCTGAGGTTAGAGGGGGAGGCTGGTTCACAGGGACCCCTGGGGACACAGACGTCTGTCTCCCAGAAGCAAAATCCACAAAAAGCTCTTCTGCCACAGATGCGGCTCCAGTAATCAAGGCATTAAGGCTGGCCAGAGAAAAATGATGCTGGTGCAGGCTGCAGCAGGTGCCAGGGCATTTTCTCAGAAAAAAATGGCTGTCAGATGCAGCGCTGTCAGATGACAGGAATGCAGGAGATGATGATGGACCCTGACTGGAAGCTGACCATCTTGGCAGCACTGAGGGAAATCTGGCTTCTCTGCTTGCAGCCCCAAAGCAGGATAGTCTGGCATGAGGTGGTGGCAACCCTATCCTGCAAAGTGCCAGGGCAAAAATGCCTGGGCTAGATTTGGTATCTGAATCCAAAAGAGGGCAATTTGGGAGCCAAGCAGTACATCCTTGGGAGTTGACAAGACAGACAACAGGAAAAATGTCATCTTTGAGAAGAGAATGGTGCCAAAGAGAGGTGCCAGGGAAAAGAACATAAAACAGTGATGGGACATAAGCACTGAAATTTCTCTCAAGACATGAAAAGGTGATGGAAGTAAACAACTTCCTGTGTCCAGATCCTCACCATGGCCTCCATGCGTGCCCTGCGCTCCTCCTCTTCCTTTTTCTTCCTCATATTCTCCAGATCTTGCTTGGCCTCTGCAAATGACTGTAAGAAGGTGTCAAAGATGCCAAAAAATTCATCTGGCTGCATCTTGCCCTCGGTCTCTCCAAAATGCTTCAGTGCCTTGGCATACTGTCAAGGGGGCAGAAAACACAAGAGCCATAATTAGGCAGGCAGTCTGGTGAAGACAGCAAGGATAGTTTATGAGTAACCATACCATGTAATTCAATACCCTCCAAGCATTTGTGCAGCAAGAGTAGAAACTACCCCCAGCAACAGAAGTGCTTCTCCTTAAGGCAGGTACCTCTATCCCTGAAGAGTCTGCTCTCCTGGATATCCTTTAGGCAATGTGCAGCAATAGTGCTGGAGAGCATTATTAAATCCAGCACTATTAAATTATTAAATGGGGTTTTTGTGTCAGTGGACACTGACACAAAAACCCCATTTTCAGTTCCTGAGAGCAATAGAGTCATTTCAGAGGATGACGTGGTGGCCACATCTCAGCTGCAGCTGTGGGACAGCCATGGCATGGAAGTCAGTGAGCTAGCTGGGGAAACAAGTAGTTTTAGTCCATACTCTCCCCTTTCATCTTCCCTTCAAAACCACTTTTAAAATGCCTGGAGGTAAAAGTTTTTTGCAATAAAGTCATAATCTGTCCTCTCAGAAACCTTTTGCCATGTCATCCATCTCTCTGGAGTCCTCTGAGTCAGGGTGTTGCCTGGGAGAGAGGAGACTATAGACAGACAAGGCATGAGAGAGGGGAAGGGAAGCAGCCAGGGCTCCCGGGCAGACTTAAAAGAGAGTGAATACATCACAAGTGGTTTTTATTTTAAAAGGCAAATGTTGAGGCTGCAGGACACATATGGAGGCAGCCAACTGGCAGGACTTCAGTCACAGGGCAGTCCTGATTGGGATATGGTAAATTCACAACAACTCCTGGCTCTTGGATATCAGTCCTGCAGTACTTGTATTCTCTCCTTTGCACTCTCACACTCCCAAGCACGGCTCGCTGCTCACCAAAATGCACTCAAATGCAGGCACATAGTCTGCTCACAGCATGTGCACACAGACTGTGAGTGCTGCATAAGGACACACATCCATTGCCCAGCTGCCCTCACTCACACGGCTCTGCCCTGCAACAGGCAGCCCCAGAAACACACCCCTCACGGTTCTTGTGCCCTGATGCACAGCTTCCCTAGCATTCCCTGCTTGCACTTTAGCACACTACCACAGAGCAGCAGAGCATCCTTACAGACATCAACCTTTACCAAACCAGGCTAAGCTCTCTCATGCATGTATTCAGCTCATACTAATACAGCCCAGTTTCCCTTTCCTTATGTGGGTGCTCTTCCAGAATGGAAAAGACAGTAAGAACAGTTCAGGCTCTGATCCTAAGTACAAAATGAGTTTGGAAGAAGGTCTTATAAACCCCTCTGGCCCTGTACCAGGTAAAGCATAAACTATGTCTCCCAGTCAACTGCAGGGGGAAGGAATCTCCAAGGAAAGCAACTTCCTTCTGGCACATCCTGAGAGATTCAGCATCTCCCCTTTCTCTGCTACCACTGCCAGGCCCACAAAGCAGTTTGAAGCAATAGATTCTTTTTTTCTTTAAAAAGGCTGTGTTCTCAGCCAGAAACAAACAAAGAAACCCAAAGAATCTTGGAAAAAAAATGTGTTGGAAGAAATGCAAGTTGCTTTGAGCTACCAAACATGGCAGGAGTTGAAGGGAACACTACATAGAAACAGCAACAGATTATTCCTCTGTTTAACTCCTTTTCTCCGAAGACATACACACAAGTATGCACACCTACACTCTCTCCCCAGCCCCTCTGTAATTTTAGCTGTATATAATGTACACATAGGCTCTTTGAATATGAGGGAAGTGCAGCAGTCTACAGTAAAACACACTGAACCAGCACTAGCTCTTCAGCAGAGACAATACCAGCTGCAAATACCACAGAGGGAGATAAAGCATCTCCATATGCTCTATTTTTCTGTCTTGCTTGCTCCAGTGTGATAATCAGCCAGGGAGGCAGGGAAGTGCCAGAGAAAGACTTCAGCACAGGCATTGTCACCACTGCTTCAACACACAGAGCACATGAATCTCACTGCTCACAGGGGATGTGCTACGTGGAATCTCTTCCCACTTAATTTGTCATTAACTCCCATGAAATTTGAAAATAAGGCACAATTTAAGAACAGTCACTAGAGCTGCCAGCTAGAAGGAAGGCTTGTCCAACTGCTGTGCAGCCTGACGTCAAGAGGCAGCCCACAGGAGACAGCCCTTGCACCTTGCAATGCATTGCTTCCATCCCGTGTTCCTCCTGTGCTCAGCAAAGGTGAGTGAGGGAGCACATAGAAATGAGCTCGTTGAGTCCATGAATGTCCACAGGGGTTTCCTAGTCACTTAAGGAAGCTGGAGGTTGAAAAGGAGGGAGTTCCTTGCCTGGGCTCTTGGATCCTACATACATGGAAGTCTCCTTTAGAGGGTAGTGTTGTCTGCAAATGTTCTGCACAAGGCCTGTCACCCAACTACTAGCACCAGCTAGTTCTTGTCACACTGGCAAGAGGGGCCTTTGTCACTGCTTCCCCAGTGCCACTCAGAGGAAGAAAAGTGTTGCTGTGCTGGAAAGACCCAGCAGCCTGGGAGCCTTTCAGAGACACTCATGAGTCTAAGGTGTTTTGGTCTCTAAGCAGAAGCAGGGAGGCTGAGAACAGCCTGTCTTTGGTGCCCTGTAACACAGGGCTTAGGAGGTCACAATCACTTACTGTAAAGCAGTGAAAGACGAAAAGCAAAAACTCTGTGAGCTAGATGTACTAAAACAACTACAAAAGGAAAAATCTGCAATTCACTGAAATAAACATTCTCCTTCTTTCTCTACCCCCTCTGGAAAAAAGGCTGACTGAGCAGAGGAAGGCAAGCCAGGAGATCCAGCTTCTGCTGCCAGCTCTGCCCATGATGTGGCTTGGGAACTCATGCTTCCTTTCTGAGCCTTGCCTTCTCCATTCATTACAGAACAGAAAGTGTCTCCCCACAAATCTGATAAAGCAAATGGCAAAAAAATCAGTTGTTCACATCTGTAGGGCATTGCATCAATTTAATGCACTATTGTAAAGAGAGACTTGCTGTCGTTTCACTGTTCAAACTACAACAGACCCCTCTGGCTTTATTAGTTCTACTTCTCTGTAATTCTGGTTCTGCAACCACATGTGCTTTTCCATAGCACCAGTGCTGGGATGAGGGGCAGTGAGCTGCTGGAGACAGCCTCCTCAGTGCTGTTACGAAGTCCAGGCTTCTACCTGCCCACAGTGGCTAAAATCACACTGCCTGCCTCACTCAGAGCATTAAGAGGCAGCATGGCACAGACCAAGGTGCTCTGGATCCCAGCCCTCTCTTCTGCTCTTGGTCACAGGGTTTGTGTCACCCTGTACAAATCACTTGACTGTTCCATGGGCAGATTCCCTGCCAAACAACACCAGCTCTTGTGCACAATTGTGAAATTTGTAGCCAAGTCCTCATGCATGCAAAATGCTGTGTATGATGTGCTGTAATATTGTGGAACAAGGGCTGAAACTTGCTTATTCCTGAAGTCATTTGGGGACAGATGACATGGGCAAAAGCAAATTGGAAAACTGTGTTTCAGCAGGTTTTCCACTGTAAAACAGAATGGTATATCTTTTTTTCATTAAAAAATTCATTTCCACACCATAAGGGCCCCCAAGATCCATGATATAACAGGTCCACAAGCTCAGTGCCAGTTCTGCTTCCTCTGCCAAACTTTCCACTGAATTTATCCTCTTGCCAAAGCAAATCGTTTAGACAGTTGTTTATTTTAAAAAGCCATTTTAGCAAGGAGAGGGAAAGCGGGACAGCAGCACACACAAACTCTGCTGTGCTTGCCAACGAAATGTTAAACAGTGGCAGAAGACCTCTGGAAACGGCAGGAATGGGGCTCTATGAGGAGGAGGAAAAACAGCCATGGTAAAAATTGCCTGCTGTCTGTGCTGTCTGCTGTTGCGGGAGGAGCCAATACACAAATGAATGATACCATGTAGCCATGGAACATGAACTGTATTCCCCAGACAAGTAATCTTGAGTTTGCTCTTATGAAGACACCAGTTCAGTACTGAGGCAGGTCAAATAAATATCTGTTCTCTTTATGGGACAAAGTCAGGTCGGTTAATGGAAAGAGCCCTGCCAATTTCAGGCGGGACTGGGCCCAGCTCTTCTTGTGCCTAAATGCACTTAAAGAATTCTCCCAGGAGTTCAACAGTGACACTCGCAGCCCCAAAATCAAGTTACAGGTGTTCTAAACATTTCTCATATGTTAGATGCCAACCTGCACTGCAGTATCTGAAGTTCTAAGTTACTGTATTACAGCTATGTGACTTATTTACCAAATGACTGTGATCCCTTTTGTAGGATACCTCATACTGACTTCCTCAGTCTCTGTCCTGATACATTCCTTATTCATTTCCCCCAGTGGCTGACAGAAAATACCAGTTCCCAAAACACACAACTGAAGTGCACAGCCTGTAACTGGTACTTGGATTATAGTATTTCTTCGTGCTGCATAGCATTTTGCTTTCACTGCCTTGCTGTTCTTAAAAAAAATTACTATAGGTGCTAAGCTGATTAAATATATGTGCAGATCCTGAACTCCTTTTTCCATCATGATAAACACCTTTCTTGAGAGGAACTGTCATCAGAAATACTGGGAATGGACACTTTTCCTAGCCACCTTGCCCAGGCAGTGGTCTCGACAGTGTCTCTATAGAGAGGCTTAAGTTTGACATTCAGCACAGGAATGGCAATATCTGACCAAGCAGACTTTGTACTCCTAAGAAGATCCAAAGTGTCTTAAAAACAGGTTTGTTATAAACCAAGCACAAAGCAGAACAGTTCTGAGGAAGTCTAGTAATCTAAGTTCATACCTGTCAATATTTAAGTACATAGTAAAGCTTCATATAGGGCAAATGTCACCTTTTCCAAGTAGAAAAATAAAACTCATACCATGGGAGGTTACTTCTGGGCACTGTCATTGCTTCCCCACAAGAAACACAGAGAAAAATTTTCATTAATAAAATTCAACCTCTTTTTTCTTATGTAAAAAAATCAATTTTTCATCTGTTCAAACACATAAAAACTGGCGAATGATTCCAGGGCAGAGTTTCACTTTCTCCTACCCCCACCTTCCAGTTTATGAGAAATGGCAGAAAACATTATCCCTTGATCTAATCTATATACTCCCTTATAAAGTGGTATTGAAAGTGAGAAAAACACAAAAAGAACAAGAACCAGCTGTGCTAGAAAGCCTGTTTAGAGAGCTGGTCTAAGTTTTCAATCAGTTCTTAACCAAGCCATCTGTTTACTGCATGAAAATAAGTACAGTTACAAGGCTTCCACTGCAAACATGGATGTCTGCATCTGACAACCTGGCCCTTTAAATTTAAAATATCACTTCCTCCCCATGGCCACTGACTTCGAATGGTTCTGTTTAAGCAAAAAGGCCAAAAAAGTACTGCATGAGATTGTGAAAAATATTGTCTGCTGAGAAGGTCAGCACCACACCTCGGTAATGGATTGCTTCCATAACTAAAGAAATTACTTTTGCTAATACTGAAGAAGGTTTAAAAAAATAAAAAGCTTCCTCAGTTTGAAAAGATAAGTTATATTGTTTTAAATCCCAGCTGAGGAAATACGGCTCTGATTAACTCATGGTAATCAATTAGCCACATCTATATTTAGGATATCCAACTCCAGCTGTTAAAACTAGGGCTTCATTATTATTAATAAATCTGTGAATCAGACCAGTTCTTCCTAGGCTCATTCATATATTTTTCAGAGTCCTCCCTGTCCCACTACATTTTTTGCTCAATTTGCTTTGCTTTGAAAAATCAGAGAACAGGATAATCAGATGTCTTGGTCCCTCTCTTCCTTTAATTGGCTAGTTCCATTATGTTTCCATGGTAAGAAAAAAGATTGTGATTCAACAAGCACTGAGAGCCCATTGAGGTTGGAAGATGTTATAAGCTTTGCAAAGCACATCTGGTTTGTTGAAAATTTCCAGCTTTCTTTTTTTTTTTTTTTTTTTTTTTTTTTTTTTTTTTTTTTAAGAAAAAAGAAAGGAAAAAGAGGAAGAAGAGAGGGCCAAAATAATATGAAGCAAACATGAGAAATAGCTCAACACTGGTAAGGACAGACAGTTCCCTTAGAGGAGTCCAAAAGCAGCTTTTCGCCAGTGGAAGAACCAAAGCCATTAGGTTGAGCAAAAGTTGGATAGTGTGTGTTCAAACATAGCAAGGGTGTGTGAGGAGAAGGTAGAGTAACGTTTCCTAAGCATGTTATAGTCATTAAAATAAAACATCTCTTTATGTTGAGTGCTTTATGTTGGCTGTGTCTAAAAAAGCGTGCAACAACTTCCAGACATACTGGTCTGTCTGTAGGGAGTTTCTCTGGTTATTTTTAAAGCAAAAGAATGGCATTTTTCCTGCAAGTCCCTGATCAAGAAAAGTTGCATTGCTGTGCTGGACATGTACCACTGGTTTTTAACCCCCAACTGAACTTGTAAAGAATCTGCACTCGGTTTTTGTCCTGGTGTGCCAAAAAGAAAGGAGCACCACCATCTTTAACACGAAACCAGCAGTGTGCAGTCTAAGCCATGGACAGAGTGAATATCCTTCCAGAAATGTGTACCTAACTATAATGAAGTTGAAAAAATTACCCAGTCATGATATGGAAGCCCCCAAACCATAGAAAACCAAGCTTTTCTCAGTAAATTCAGTGGGGCCATAGAACGTAAAACATTTTTTTGTGCTTATAAAGCCAGTATGGTGTGAACATTATTATACTGGAAGTAGTTTGAATCTTCTCGAGCAACATGACAACAATTAAAAATGGAATTGCTCAGGGCCAGGCTGGAAGGGGCTCTGAGCAACCTTATCTAGTGGGATGTATCCTTGCTCATGGCTGGAGGAGGAGGTTGAAACCAGATGATCTTTAAGGTCCCTGCCAACCCAAACCATTCTATGATTCTATGAAAAAATTAGTCATGTTATTCTCCCCAGAATTTTTTTACAAGCTTCCTGGTGTTAGACTGCCCAGCTTTGCTTTCTGAGTGTTGCAATAGCACCGCCCCACTGGTGTTTACCAGGGCAGCCCTCACTGACAGCCAGCGGCTCCTGTGTTTGCAGCTGCAAGTCACTATTACCAAGTTTATCTCCACAGCAAGGAAATGTTTTTGAGTCACAAAATGACACTACTGCAGAGGAACTGGATGAGTGAGGAATCTTACTGTCCAGATACTCAGCCTATATTTTCAAAATCTAAGGCCTACTGATCCAACAGCACAGCTTTCATTAGTAATGCAATAAGTCCCTTAATGCTATAAGGACTGACACCAGAGTGGAAACAATTCAATCCAAAAGAAATAACACATTTGCTTCATAAAGCCTACACTTTTAACATGCCAGCCAACAAGGGCAGATTTGCCATTACATATCATTTACTTTAGAACTTGCTCTTCTCTAAACATTTTCATATGCTTATGATCTTTTCATATAAATCCTTCTTTTCACATAAATTCTTCCTTATTCAGCTAAGAGACAGAGGGATTATTGCCAGACTCCAGCCATCAGCAAAGAGCAAGCACCTCCTGAGTTGTACCAATCTGGTAGTGGAGATGCAGACAGTGAAATGACAAACTGCAGCAGCACCTGAAGAATAACATGCACATGGTTCTGGATGTGTAAGGAGAATCCAAGAACATCAGACAAACCACACATATTTGGGATTTCTATCTTTTACTGAAATACACCCAGTAACAGAGAAGTGTAAGTGGAAAAGATCAGGCATAGCTGGTATAGCAGTGTACCAGCTACTAAAAAGAAAATTAATTCTATACCAGCTGAAACCAGGACACCCAACTACCCAGAGGTATATTTTTAAAGGAAAGAGACAACGCACAGATGTTCCCAGCTGAACGAGCAGTGGAATGCAGTCAGAAGCCGAAGATAAAAAGATATGAAGTCACCATCACTAAAAAAGGACCCCTTTTTCAGCAAAGGCTTAAAAGGCATTCCCTTACACACCATGGAAAGGTGTGGTATCCTGTTATGGATACTGCCATTGTAATTCTATGCCACACAAGAATAATATTAAGGAAGATTAGAAAGAAGTGGTTAAGAACATTGATCCTTCTTTTAATTCTAAAATATGTTATAAATGGATATAGACCACATTAGAAAAAATAAGAAACTTCAGCCTAAACAATTTTCAGTGTCTATTAAATTTTATCTTCAGTCCCAGCACCTTAAATCGCAGTTTCCATTTTAATTCAGGATTTTGACTGAGCTGGCGGAACTCTAAACACTTCAAAAGGAATTCTTACCTTGTCTCTAGCCTCATTGAGAAGGTCTTCTAACTCTGAGAAGCTGAAACTGGCCACAGTAATGAAATCGCTCATGACAGGAACAAACCTGTCCCCTGATTCTCGCATGCGTCTCTTCTGATAATCCAGTTCCTGAAAAAGAAGTACAAGATAGAGACAGGTGAGAGTCAAAGATTCCTCACTGATGAGGAAGGGAGCATCTATTTCATTCACTGCAGAGCATGCTCTGCTCTGACATTCATCCAGAGCTTTAAGTTTTGCCTATTAGGCATAAGATGGGGGGGTCACGGTGGGATGAAGGAAGGTCCTCTTTACAGTTTCACTTATCCTCGAACAACAACCACTCCCAAAAAAGCCATCAATATGCTGAGTTTCTAAAGAAACTTTATAATTTAAGCATCAACTACATGAAAGGCTGCATTTTTTTTCTTATGCAAAATGATAAATAAGAACGCTGTGTAGCAGAGCAAGTGAATTTAGGAGTTTTAATAGTGAGTTTTGCTCCATCCTCTCTTCCCATGGTGAATCAAAACGATGTACACTTGGGGAAATTCGCTTTAGATCTCCCGTTTATTCCTCTGATAAGCACTAGGTGAACAGGAAGAAGACATCAAAATTGGTTCTCCCAGTGAAGGACAAGCAGACAGATGCCAGGTGCAACATTTGTTAGCACCCTGCTAAGCCTTAGCTTGGATGTCATAAAAGTGACAGTTATAAACTGGGGCTGTTATGCTAAGAAGAGTTATGGTAAAATAAAAAAGAATACATAAAATCATAGGAAACTAAGATCTATTTGTCTGCTACCTACAAAAAAAAAATAGGTTGTAAGGTTCTTTCTTTCTGGCTCAAGTTTTTTAATTTTAAGCCAAGATTACCCATAGTTATCACTTCCCTTACTTTAATTACCATGTTTGAAGCAGAGAGAGAGCTATAGAGCTCCTCAAACTTACTAATTTAT
>VZTX01022591.1:23252-40689 GCA_013400915.1 Pardalotus punctatus | reverse complement strand
GGGAAGGAAATCAGGGAATGCTGCTGTGCTCCCTTCCACAAAGCTGCAGTGAGGGCGAGGCTGAAGGGATGGACATGGAAAGGAGCTGGAAAAGCAGGGTGAAAAGTTCTGGAGTGGCTGTGAGTTTCACAGCTCCTGGGAGCTGTGTGTGAAGCCGTGCCTGAATTCCCAGGAGGAGGAGGCAGAGCTGGGTTCAGTCCTGTTGAATTCCTTCATTCTGGATGCCATGGTGGGCACAGTGTGGCCTCAGCGAGCCTGCGATGGCACAGACCTGGCAGAGCTGGTGAGACACCAGAAGTGCCAGCAGCAACAAACTGACACAAAGAATGTTCTCTCAAAAAAAACAACCAACCAACAAAAAAAAAAAACCTGCACAAAACTATCCCCAAACAAGCAGAAGACATGCCCAGAAGAATATTTATAATTTGCTGGGCACAAAATAAATAGTAGGCATTTGTAAATGTCAAGCCAGCAGGCAAATTGTATTTTCAAAGTTGAGCTTCAATTCAGTTTAAGCGGCTGAGTGAGAATTCTTTGGGATCCAGTTGCCAAAGGAACTGACAGGGTGTCACTAAATTAGCACAGCAGTAAGGAAACGCTTATTTATTTATTTAGTATTTAAAACACCAGCAAATGTGTAGGTGAAGTTTCTATGCACACAGTTTACAGCTAAACACTGAAGAACTGCCCAGCTGACAGCATACCATGAAGATGTGCTGCTTCTTTTGGGGGCTGGAGGGAAGGGAAAAAAAGAGAGAAATGAACTTTTCCTGAGTCGAATTCTAACAGAAGTAGGGCTTGGAAAGCACCCCCTGGGCAGCTACTGGGAGCAAGAATCTGCAATGCACAGGGCACTGCAGCTTCTCAGCTTCGCTCTGCCCTTCTGTGCCTGTACAGAGCAGCAAAACTCAGTCAAGAGTTTTCTAAACATTGGGGTTTAACTCCACAGCAGAGAAGAAATGAGGACAATAGGAGCGCTGCAAGTAATCTACACACACAATTTCTGAGAAATGCAATTTTGGAATCAAAATGGTGTCGAATCCTTCTCATAATGGAAAAGTGGCTAGGTTGAAGTGCTTTGGAATAATTATAATATAAAATGAAAAGCTTCTTGCTGCATTATATTACTTGAGTTGGAGTAATTCTTTTGAGTTTCTATTTTTAAACCATGCTAGTGTGTTAATGAAACTTTTCAAGGAAATTTCAGCTACAGACAGGGGAAACAAATTGCTGCTAACCCCTTCAGAGCTTCAGCTGAAAGTCACCATGAAAGGAGCATTAAATGGGTATCAATTTCATAGGGAAGAAAACGGATGATTCAAATTCAGGCTTGTATTCAGTTTGTGCCTGTATAATCTACACAACATAAGATAAACCTGAAATCCAATGAATTTATTACAAAAAGTCAAATTATTTCCTTCTCAATGTACTAAGTGCATATCTTAATAAATGAATAAGTACCTAAGTTTTGTGGTTTTTTTTGAACTGTTCTCTAAAGACACTTAATGGCTATTTTTTGGTCCATTCCCACAAAGAACATAACAAATCTTGTTCCAGATGCCAGAGGTTGCTCTACAAGGGAAGGAGCCCAGCTGATCTCACGGGATGCTCACACTGCCATGTGCAGCTCCTAAATGCAAACGTGAGATGCCCAAGCCCTGCAGAGCAGAGGATCAGTGCTGCCAGAGCAGAGGGCATGCAACCCACAACGAGGTCCAGAGAACTTCACCTTAATTTGATTTAATTCAGCAAGGTACCATCAGTTTTGATGGTCTCCTCCCACACCATAGAATAATGCATTTTTTGTGGTTCCTGGGACAGCCAGCACCCTGATGAGGCACACTCTGAATGAGGCGGCCACGTAATCTTCCTAACTTCCATCCCATAGATCAAAACTACCTTGCTAAAATATTCAAAAGCCTTTGCTCTCACCCTTCTTTCACTTTATTAAGAGTAAATCATTCTAATACCAACAGCAGCTAAAAATACTTCTGGATTTTTTAATATGCTTGGAATATACCAGGATGCCTATCAACTGGGCAAATTAAGTGTCTCAGGACAGAAAAACATTTTTCACCTCCAGGAAATCAAAACTCCCTCCCTTATTTTTTTTTCTAAATGAGGAATGAGCCTCAAAACTTAATTCAACGAGAGAAATGTACTGAACATAGCGAAATGTCTAACATACAAAGCTTAAAACATTCTGTGACACTGCCTAGACCCTGAAAAAATCAGGGTTTGAAAACAGCTGTGTGAGAAATCATCCTTTATTTCCTACTACAATACCTTGAGTAGGAGAAGACTGTCACGTGCTGCCTTTTTGGTTTTTTTCAAACCAGCAGCTGCTCACAGACAGCCCTGCAGGTGTTTAACTATTGAAATCTCACATTAAACATGGTGACTTATGTGCAGCTAGGCTGAATCCGCCTCAGCTCTGTGCCCAGGATGAAGCACACCACTCAGCAAAGCACATTTATTTTCCTGCTTCCCCCAAAACCAGCAGACTCGTTCTACCCAGGAACACAGGGGAGCGGGGCAGAGCAGGGAAAAACCAAAAAACACACACAAAAAAGAATTTTCTCCTACACTATGCTGGGAGCTGTGGGGGCTCGGGGAGGGGAGCCCAGGGACATCAGTGGGGGTGAGGAGAGAAGTTGAGTCAGGGGAGAAAAATGCGTGTGTTTTCTCTTTTTGTTTCCCTACCAGCTCTAATTGGCAATAAATTCAATCAAGTTGAGTGTTTAAAGCTCAGGCTCGTGGAAAAACAGGAAAAACTCCTGCTCCTTATGGTGGTGGGACACCAAAGGATTAGCAGCAGACGCGGTGGGATCGGTGCCTTACTGTGATATTTACCTCACCTGTTCTCTGTTTGTGCTTCAGGAAACTCGCGGGTTTGACGGTTTCCTTCAAGCAATGCGCAATCCCAACAATTCCTTCTCCCCTGTGGCCATTCCAGGTGCTTTCCCCAGCCTTGGGGCAGGAGGGACAGGCCCAGTGCTGTGTGTGTGTCCCCAGGATGGGCAGCTCCCAGCAAGGTGAGCTGGAGTCTAATGCTGAGGGTTGAGGAGGGGTGGAACAGCCTCTGCATTTACCCAAAGTGTCTCTATGGCTGTGAGAGATCACTGCAGCCAGCACTGCTCTGGTGCTGAACAGAAAGTCTTTTCTCACAGCGGAGCCGGTGTCAGGCACAGTTCTCACTCACCCACTGAGCCGGATAGCCCTGGCATTCCCAGAGACAAAGAATCCAGAGTTCCTCTCTCCTGGAAGTTCCAGACGTTTATTTCTGAAGGGGTCCAAGGCAGAAAGAGGGCAAGATGGCCCCGAGAGCCCCAAGTTCTAGGGACGATCTGGGGCCAGATAACAGGAGGTGGGGAGAAACCCCCTTAACCAACGGGGAGTAGGGAAGGGTAGGATTTAGGGGTAGGTTACAACCAGAGGGGATTACACAGTTTTGGGGAGAGACCATTGTGTTTTTCAGGGAGTGCTTAGATCAGGAGGTTTTCCACCAGTGAGGTCCTGTTGTATTAGGACCTGCAGTGGTAGAATTGGTATGGTCCACTGCCACAGGAGTCCTTCTCATCATCTCTCCTGGCTCTTCCATCAGGAGAAAAAAACGCAAGAAGATTTGGCTTTTCTCAAGCAGTTTTACACTTTTCAGTTTGCAGTCTCCAGGAATTCTGTAGATTCCATTTGGAACAATGCCAAGATGGGATAAATTTTCACCTGTGCTCGGGGAGATTGTTCTTCATTTACCCAGAACCTGCAATTTCAGATTTTGAGGCTCCATTTAGCGCTGCTAAACCATCTGTGCTTAGGGTGCAGCTTCGTTCACAGCACTGCTCTCAGGGCTGCTTTGACCCCTCCCTTTGGGGTCGGATCTGTGGGGTGTGTGGGCAGCAGTGACACAAACCCTGCACAGCTGGACCTGCACACCTGGACCTGCACAGCTGGACCTGCACAGCTGGACCCTCAGGGCCGGGGCAGCTGCAGCACCTGGGCAGCAGCTGCTGTTCCCATGGTCAGAGCAAACGCAGCAGACATGCGGAATTTGGGGACAGGGAGTTGCACCAGTTAAGAATGAAGGGTTTCGTACAGATTTCGGGGGAGATCACGAGAGATTGGCACGAAGTTTAGTTGGTTGCTTCCCCATTCCCAGTGCAGCTAAAAGAAAGGCTGTCACAAAGCCTGGGAGTGGAGGAAAAAGAGGAGAGAGCACAGAGGTGACAATTTGCCTGGGGTCCTGGAAAGCCCTGGGAAAGGAAACTTTTAAGGAATTAGGAAGGATAAGCTCTGGCCAAGTTAAAAAAAACATAAACATCTTTAACTTAAAAGTTTTTGCTAAATTTTGTTGTTAAAACTGAACTGCAATAAGAAGTTCTACTGCTAAGAATATTTCATAATCCCCGTGTTATTCTGACAACTCCGTATCATTTCTGCATATAAGAAATTAGGTAGTTAAGAGAACAGAACAAGGAACCCTCTAGAATTTCATCACTGATGTCTCCCAATTCACCTTGTATGGAAAATTATATCACAGATTTTCTAATCCATAGCTGGCCCCACTTTGAGCATCCCCTGCTGAAGAGGAATTTCAGGTTTGACTTCTGTGAATGCTCCCTGGGGAGGTATCAATTCTGTCTTCCTAGGACACATCACCTTTACAACGCCTTGCTTGTCTCCCAGGAGGAAAATCACATTTTTCTTTTATTTCAGGAGGAGAAATGTCTATAGAAATGCATTCTTGGTTTGGTCTATTTGGTTTCCCCCTAATTACCACATTGGATGACTATTCCTCAATAAATTACCCATCCACTTTCAGCAAAGCAGCTGCCCCTCACTGAAGCATTGCTCAGAGCTTTGTGCATCCATTTCTGAATATTTTCCCATTAGTCTCTTCCAAAATGTACAAATGCATGCATGCAGGAAAGTGTCAATTCTAGTTAAAGGCAAGTTGTATCTGAAACAAAGAAATTTATTTATAAAGTTGAACAGTTATAAGATCATTGTTAGTAAGTAATTGATCAAAATCCATTTCAAGATTTGTGTATGACTCTGGTGCTTTGATCCAGAAGTCTATAGAACCACAAAGAAACCAGATTTTCCCCATTTTAATGCCTGCATCTCCCTAAAGAAACCTTCTGTGTGCAGCAGGACAGAAGCTGCAGTGCCGATCTCCCAGGCTGACCACGAGCTTCAGGGAAATACCATTTTTTAGTGCTGCTGTTAAGGGTGTTAAAGCACGATGGAGATTCCAAACATTTTTGCCAAGAAGGTAATTTTTTCAGGAGCCCAAGGTGCAACAGCACTGCCAGCTACACAGGGGAATTAATTACATGTATATTGTGCAGGTTTTCAAAGGGCAGACTCAGGAGGCTGTTAATAAGAGCCATCCATGAAAAAGTGCTTTCACTGCCATGGAAGGAAAGATCTCAAAACAACACATGAGACCAATCCTTATTTTTTTATCCTGTGGTCAAAAAAATTTTTTTTGCTTTCTACTTTCACTAAAAAAAAAACAGATATGGTAAACATATTTTTAAGCATTGCGCATGCAGACCTTCACATGTCTCTATTTTCCTTTTTTCCCCCATAATAAAATGAAAATAGAACCATCATTTTGTGGTATCTTCCATTCAGCTCCAGGAGAGCAAGCCAAAACCTGAATTAAATCACATTAGTGCAACCTGCAAAAAGTTGCTCTGGACTAAATTAGGCATGATATTTAACAGGATTTTGGGGTTTGGCAACATCTGTAGAACCTGCACGAGGGGCAAATGCAGTAAAACCACTCTTTGAAAATAAAATCCCTTCCTCCCAGCCTACAACCGCAGTGGTGCAGTACTTTGGGGGTTTTGTACTCCAGAGATATCATTTTTAGCTGCCTTGCCTGCCTTGATTCTCATTTGCATGATCTGAAAATCACCCAGACAGACTGAGATGAGGAGGAGCAAGGAATACGTCACAAAGAATAGGTCTGGCACATAAAACAAACGCTTCAAGACGACAGAGCTTGAAGAGGGAGGTGAAGAAAGAGAAAATGTACAATAAATTTCTGCTTGGAAATGTAATTAAAAACCCTGAAGCGACAGCTTTTGTGTTTTATGACTGTGAATTTTCAAAAAAAAAAAAAAAGAAAAAAAAAAAAGGTGTTTTGGTGTTTTATCCCCAGGATTCTTGGTGAAGACACCATGGAGGGACTCCAGTGACCAAACTGGGGGGAGCTGGGCTGGACAATGACCACAGTGAGACTGAGGTTTATGTCAGAAGGAACCCAGGGCTCTTCTGTGAGGTGCAGAATGTCCAGCCCTGCATGAAGACACAGCCCTGGCAAACTCCCAGAGAAGGAATTCTGCATCCTTTCACACTCTGTGCCATCACTGTGTGCTTTCAGGGGAGGGAGAGGCTCCTCCACAATGTCATCATGGTATTGATTTCTGAAACACAAGGAAGACGAGGAACAGCTCGTCTGGTTTTTATTACCATGTATAAACAGTGGCAAAATCATCTCCAAATGAGAGAGGCAGATTTGATTAGGCACATCGGCGTTCAGACACTGCCTGGCTGGGCAAAGAGAGAGGGGAGTGCCAGCATTCTCAAAAAGCCTCCCAATTCAGGAAGGAAACCCCCACAGCGAAACAAAAACTCAGTGAGGAGCTAAGGTGCAATAGTAGCAATGACAAATCCTCACTGAGCAAGGTATTTTACACTGCATTCCAGTTATGCACTGGTGGGTGCATGGAGGTCGTGCCAGGCTTGGTCTAGAAAAAAAAACCAGCCCTTTTCAGAAAAGTATCTGAAATAAACAGGCCTGTATTGACGTAGCGTTACAATTACTATTTCTATATTATTTAATTCAGGGAATTACTGTGTGAAAACAAAAGGGCTTATGACAAGAACATACTGACATCTGCTGGCTTCTACAAACGCATTTCTCTCAAGATTAGGATTTCATGTCCTCAGCAGGTCTTTTCCTATCTAACGGGCTGCGTGACAAATGACCATTGTCCACTCCGAGTATGAAAAATTAAAACAGTTATTCTGTACTTGCAAATGTTAAAGTGTGCATGGCGTTCTGTGGCTAAACAATCACACAAATATACTTCTCTTCCATATTTGACTTCTAAAGGATCACAGGAAAGTGCTTTTGCCTGATCTCTATAAAAACACCCAGTGATAGGGCAGGCACTTTACATTCAAATAACTATTTCCTCATTTCTTTTCCTACAAAAGACTGGTATTTCCAATTTACCACCCAAAACTGTACCTGCAGCTGCCACTCAGGCCAGGCTCCTAATGGCAAGGATTGTTTCACAGTAATGATCAGGCAATTAAAGGAGCAGCTTTGATGTGTACGAGCACCGTGGCCAAAGGAGCCACGTAAAGATAGATCTGATCACCTGGAACACCTCAGAGCAAAAGTGGGACCTGAACAGAGCAGAGAAGATCCATCATCTCTTATTGTTCAGCACAATCAACACGGCATTTCGATAACCACAACGTAGCCCCAAAGACTGAACGGCTTTTAAACCTGCAGCCTGCAAAAGTCAGAAATTCCAGTTAATGTGTGCAGCTCTTAAAGCAGTTCTAACCTGGCATCCTTGTGAATATGGAGTATTCTGTAAATCTTCATGTGCTTCCAAATTTATTATTTGAAAAGTGTGTGATAAATTCATTTAATGCTTGCTGAAGGAATCCTAGCTTGGCATTTCCTCCCTCGTGTGTGCTATAACACAAAGTTATGGATGACAATTTAAACACAAAATAGAAGGAATTCAAAATCATAGTTCACAGTGTCAGCAACTCAGATGTGTTGCTTTTGGTTACTGAGGCATAAATTTAGTATTAGAAACAATAGTGCAAATCATCAAAAAATAAGTTACCAAGCTGTGCTCAGTGCCAATCATAAATACCTGCCTCAATATCTCTGTATTTCCAAACCAGCTATCAGCTGCAAGGTCAATTCCTTTTATCAGCTCATTAGCCAGACACATTTCAAAGCTGTGAAAAGGTAAATGAAAAGCACAGATTCCCATTTGGAATGCATTATTTGAGTCTATTTCTCCTGTAGGCACTTGTGTATTTTACTGAGAGCACTCCCCTGCTATTTGTTCCTGCTCCAGCATGGTGCCAGGCAGGACCACCCACACTCCAGAGCCAAGCACCAACAGCACTGTGCTGTAACATTCATCTGGAATTCCCTTTCAATTTCCTCATTTGAGACAGTTTATTCAATTATTTAAACTTCTTATACATTAAGCATCAGCAGACAAAATTCTTAGGGGGGAAGAAAAAAGAAAATAAAAGAAAGGGGAACACATTATTACCCTAAAAGCCTCCTGCTCTTTAAAAGGTGATTCCAGATCCTTAAAATCCACAGCTGACGAGAGGCAGGCTCCCAGCAGAGTGAGGGGAAAAGCACATCCCGTGGAGGTGCCCAGAGCCAGTTGTGACCACAGGATCACTGTTGGCCCCAGTCAGCCCCAAGCCAGTGCACAGACACCAGGATTGGGGCAATAAAAAAAATAAAAATTGAAAAAAAGGACCAGGTTTCTTATCAATTCAGAGGCCTCCAAATGAGCCCTCTGTGAGCTGCCCTGATGTGTGCTGGCAAAACTCACGGGAGAGGTAAGAGAAGCACAAGTGGTACAAGATTAAAGGATATCAAAAGTGTTCCTCTTCCCCATTATGACTACCATAATTTCCTACTGATTGATGTGAGAGAAGGTCTGAAGAGCTCTTTGGGCTCACTCTGGATACCTTCAAAGAGGAGAAACGTGAGATCCAACCAGGCAGCATTGCAAATGGCCAGGGAAGCAGCAAATGCGCGAGGTGTTAATGCAGCAAAACTCATCTGCTCTGGCCATGGGGGACCCTGGCTGCTTCTAAACCCATCCTGAGAGCTGCTGATGTGACAGCTTTCATTTAAACACAGGGACAGCAATGGAGCAGCCAATTTACCACCTAAAATTTACCTCGGTGGATAAAGACGCAGCCACTTATGAAACTGACAGAGCATTCCTTTATTGGCAAAGGGCGAACCTCTCTGAGCACAGCACAGATGACTGCAGGTACTGAGGTGCGATTTTGGCAACCAAAAGCCCAAAATCTGCAGGTAGAAGAGTTTATCACCTTTCTCACTTGCTCTGCATTTCTACTTCCCTTGCATTTATTTCTTCCTGGTGAGCAGTGTGGTCATGTACCATAGAAATTAATGTGAGAACTATTCCAAGGACTAGAGAAAACATTATTCAATCGAATTTGTACCTTAATAACTCTCGAGCAGCTTGAAAGGAAGCCTCACCCTGAGAAGACTTAAATAAACAAATTTTTTTTTGACATTAGAAATGAGTGTCCAATCTTTTTGCTTCTTGTACAGTCAGTGGCAAGACTTTCATGGCTTCAAGGGACAAACAATTTTTACAATTGTAACATTTACTATCCACCAGAAATACTTGCATTAGAAAGTTGGATTCATATTTTAGTCTGCTGCTTTGCAACAGTGCAAATATGGAAAGAGAAGAAAAGTCTGCATTACTTTCAACAAAAGAAACTTCCTAATTTCCTTTATTTTGCAAAGCTGTAACACAGAGAAGCCTCATATTGACTATTAGATATGTTTATTAAAAGCTGCATGGTTTAAGATGTTTGTAAAGGAGGACTGATTTTAAGAATTATTCATGCATTATTATTGTTGTTATTATTACTGTTGTTGTTATTATTCAACAACACAACCCCCCCCAAACACAACAGTTATTAAAAATCCCACACCAACCCCTCCCAAGGTCAGGCATGTGTCAATCAGACACGTCAATCACGACACAGACCCTGACAGGGCCATCCCAGCTCTGCGGTCACCACTGGAAAACACATTTGCAATTCAAGCCCAGGTAACAGACCTGATGGGAACAGAGGTGCTGGTAACCACTAACTATGGAGAGACTTGATTTTTACCTATATTTATCTGTTTACTGTGTCATTTTACCTTCCTAAATTTGATCACTTTAATTGCTTGAGTTTTAAAATGGTTTTCAGTTACTTCTTTTCATTGCACACAGGGTTTTGACCCGGTACTCAGAGATGACCTCACTGTCCTTTTCAGCTGTCCCCCAGACCCCCCAGTCCTTCAGAACACTTTATAGCCCCAAAAACCTCATTATGATACACTTTGGATTCATTGTAGCAGAAAGCACCTTCATATTTGGAATATATTAAAGTATTTAGGCTCCCACATAGCCAAGTTTGTACATAATGAGATTTCAAGCAACGCTTGAGTCCTTTTTAAAATCCACTCAGGTTCTGACAAACACACACATTTTAAAGAAGGCAGTGAAGCAGCAGTTTGAGTCAATTCAAAAGCAGGAACACAACCACAAGCACTGGAACAATGGCAAAGGGAAAACCTCCAGCTAAACCACATTAAAAGGCAAACATCTAAGAAGTGCTATCACCAGAAGTTGATTACAAACCCTCCTGCAGAGAAATGGCAATTGCTGCAAACAAAACTCTGCCCACAGCGCTTGAAGGGGCCAAACTCCTTGAGTGCATCGTTCTGCCTGTTTGAAACAATATGTCCCAAGAAGAACTGATTAATCAGGTGGTTCATTGGAGCTGACAGTTCCCAGAGTGAGGATGAAAGATCATATCAGCCCCAAAGGCGACTGATTTGGAGGCTTTTTACAGTGGGAGGAGTAAAAGACAGCGTCAGCATCAAAGAACAGGGGAATTTAGGATAAGGCTTATGCAGAGCAGGAGGATCTGTTTGTGCACCTGGGGACAGGTGAGTCCTAACCTGCCCCACCTGACAGCTGGGCTGTGGGGCTGGTTGTTCCCAGAGTGCCACATGATCCTAAATTAGCAGCTCCAGCCAGAGGTTCAGTGCTGAAACAAAGTGAAAGCAACGTTGTAAAATAGAAATAACGAGACAAAAACATACATCATGAACCCATGGGTAATGTCAGGGACTGGAAAACAGTAAGAATGAAATAATCTGGTTTTAAGCTGAGGACATTCAGATGGAAGCAAGTGTGTGAAAGACGCAATATGGCCAATTTGGGTATTTGGCAGGAGCCCAGCACTTGCAATGACCAGGGCAAACCCAAGGGTTCCCTGCGGAGGCAGCTGCAGACGAACACAGCATCACGATGGCAACAGAGGGGAGCCCATCAGGAGGAGAAGGAGCCATTTGGAGAGTGTCCTAAATTAAGGAGTGGGGAAAGGGTCTAATATCACAGAAAGACCAGGAGGATATCCAGATCCATTCATCTTCCTGCTGGGTCCCCCCGTGTGGCTCAATTCAAGCTGCTCTCTGGGACTTCCTTAGCATTCATCCTGCAGCAGGCTCAAAATGGCTATCACCATGTGGTAGATGACATTTCAGGCAGCTTATCTTCCGTGGTGGAGGAAAGGACATTTCGGTAACTACTTACATACACAGTGGACTGCCTGTAGTGGAGTGACACTATTTATTTATTTTTTTTTTTAATCCTGGAGCTTGACTGTAGAGTTTCATTGTAACAGGAGAGAGTATTTTGTATTATTTCCTGAGATGCTGATCAGAGAGAACCACACAGCAGCACAACTTGAAACTGATGTTTCAGTCTCTTTTCCCACGGAAGCAGGAGGACTGCAAGCTCTGTGCTCAGGAACCACACAGGCTGTGCTGCATCCCAAGGCAAATGTTACAGAATTACATCAACTTGGAGACCAAAGATAATTCTGAAAGCAGTGTTTGCTACTGTACTCTACCATTTCATACAGGGGCTGTTTACAGGTTCTTCATTACTATCAAAATCATTTGCTCAACAAAATATCTCCATAATATTGCATCATCCTTAATTTAGGAAAAAAATGCTCACTGTGAAAACAGTGAATGAACAAAGATATCAATACTGGCTCTGACAGAAACTACCCAGCCTTTTGCCTGGATCAGTGCCATTCAACACTAATTTCTCTCTCCTCAAACCCTAAATTATCAATCCTCCACAACACATGAAAAACTCAGACACCTAAGACCTATTTAACAAAACAAATTTAAAAGATAAAAGCAGAAACTCAAGAACTGGCCTTCCAGAGGAAGAGTAATGCTGATTCATCAGCCAAACCACTTTTGTGAGAGATGACTGCCATTAATCATTGAACAGACATAGAAAATATATGTTTTTTCAAGACAACAAGACAATGTTTTGTTTTGAAATCCAGGGCTCTGGATCTGTTTGAGGCACACAACAGACTGGCAGTTTTGTGAGACAACAGAATTACATGTGTAACTGTTTTCCACATGTGTTTCTCACATGTAAGCTACAGGAAAGATAAAAAAGCCTTAAAACACCCCAAGGAGAGACTGCAGAATGAGCCAGGTTCAAGGAAACCAATGTGAAAATGGGGTTGATTTCAACACAGCAAAAGTTTTTTCCTTTTTCTTTAACAAAAGTACAGCTGTCCAACACAACCACCCATTCTTCCACCTGTGTACAAGGTGCTCTTCCACCTTCTCTACAACTGCTCTCTTAGAATACTCTGATTTGAAATAGTAGCACTTCCTCATTTAAACCTTCTCCTAAATTTCCTACGCACATTTTTACATACTCACGCCTTCAAAACAAAACACATTTAGAGCTGGAAGTTTCTACACCAACTTTGAGTTTCCCAAATTTCTCAGGGAAAAAATTAAAAAAAAGGTATTTTCAGGCCAGCTTCTTACTGTTCTGATCCTACAATGTTTGCTCACAACTCCTACAGAGACTGAACTCAGAGACAATAAAATCCTTAGAAAATTTATGGAAACAGCAACCAGGAGACCAAGATATTATGGGTATCCTCATCAAGGAAACTTGTCAGCACATATTCATGCTTTATTTGATTCTAGGGGGAAAAAAAAGTGGAAAAGTGATTAATAAATGACCAAAAGTTAAGTTTGAATCACAGCTACCACTGCAACAGACTCAGATCAAAGAACTACAAAACACACAGAAAGCTGAGAGTCACTAACTCCCCATTCAGGCCATTCCCTTCAGAGTTGGACTTGATCCTCGTGGGTCCCTTCCATCCCAGAATATTCTGTGGGTGTGAATCTGAGTAACTCCAGCTCTCACCACCATTGCTTTAACACCGAGGAGCCTAAAGACAGCAATTGCTTGGAATGCATTCTAAGCTGTATCATTAAACTTCCCTTTTTTGGCACTGTAATCTCTTCTTTCTGCATCCTAAACTTCCCTGGCCAGGGGTTGTGCACCAGAGGGCTGAAGCCAAGTGCGTTGCAAGGAGAAAATCTGTGTATTTGTAGCGTTTGAGTGCCGGTCCCAGGCAGCTGCACCTGGCCCCGCAGTCAGCCCCGTGATGTTTTTCTTCAAGTTATTTAATTTTGCATGTTTGCCCTTTCACACAGCCGAGGCTTTCAGCTCGCCCTGCTCTAACCACGCTCCCTCACACCTTCCCAGCTGAAGCACAGGCAATTATTTTAATGGATATCAGTTTGCTCAGCCACTCTCACACAACCTCCCTGGCTGGCTGCAGGCAGTTCGTGGCACAGTGTTCTCCCACTCCACGGAGTTATCTTAATTTTAGGGCACTGAAAGGCAAAGGTCTTAAGGCATCTGTGAATGTAGAACTCATATTTACCATGTTCCTCTCAGGTATTAGCACAGGAATATCTTGCTGTTTGGAAACATGGGATTCAAAACCGCATCCAAAGTTGCAAAATGTTCAAGGTTTTTTAGGAGGCTTTAACAAAACTGCCACAGAGCTTCAGTCTTGTGATAGAGACACTTAACCAACTTCTGAGAGATCCATCCTTACGAAATACTTCACAAGTTTTTCCCCTTGAAACGAGCCAAATTAAGACCTCACAAAATACCTTGAATCTTGGAATATTCCCTAAAAACTTCACGTATAAATATTCTTCCTTCGGGACAGGTTCTCTACAAAGCATAAAATCTGGAGCAGAAGAATAGAGACTGTATTAAACTACACCTACTTGGCAGAAGATAGTGTTTCAAACTATGACAAGGCTATTTTTGGCATTTGATGCTGCTGGCTTGGCCGGCTGTAACCCATCCTGGGAGTCCAACACGACCACCCCTTCCTGCTCTACAGAATCACACAAACTCCAGTATTGCTGTTACAGAAAACTTCAGCATCCCGGGAGGAGTTTTCCAGGTCCTTTCAGTTTGCATTCATTTTTTATTGCATCAACTTGAAGGACACAAAATTATCTAATTTGCAATAAGCTGGCTAATTCCTGGCATGGTGAATTTTAGCAAAATAATAGTTATGAAGGGAAAGTGTAATAAATACTGAGGGCTTCATAAGCAGTTTCTAATCATAAAAGCAGACATTCAGAATAGGTGATAAAAACACTATCTACTGATAACATATGCAAGAATGGTCAACAAAGTGTCAGAGATGGCATTATGCTGCCCAGAATGAGGATTAGCACTAGAAAATAATCATGGGCATTGAGTAATTCGATTATTTAATTAAAAGAATGAAATTGTTCATAAGAAAGTGCAACTAAGCAAAGAATTAAAAATAAAGAGCAAGAAAAAGGACAAAAAGACTTCTCATCAATGACTTGGTTCTGCCAAGTTCTGCCACAGATGTTTGTGATTTCACCATATCAAGACCAGAAACAGCCAGGACCCCTCACAAATGTTCTGTTTGCCCCCCTTTCAAGCCCTGCCAGTTCTCTTTTTTCCTAACTCTTCAGTTTTGTTCATACTATACTTCTACAAAGCTGCAGGAGACAAGAGGTTCCCCATCTCCCACATGAGATGGGAAGGAGTCAAGGTCCAAGAATTAAGTAGAGGGAGTTCTGACAGATGCACAAAACAAACATATTTCTCAGCTACCATGTATTCTCCCAGGCTGTACAATGAGGTATTATTCTTAATTTCATCTTTTTCAGATGAGTGCGCCTTTCAGGCAACTATATGCTTAACATAGCCATACCTTCCATAACTGTAAATAATATTTCTTCTTGTGACCAGCACTTAGAAGTTCTGCCTTTATGGTATATCGTGCTCAAAGTCAGATTTAAAAATCAGATCATGCAATTTCAAACTACAGTGGGATAAATTAGTGCTGGTGAATTTTTTGACTCAGCCTCTTCCCTATTTCCAAGCAGCTCAACGTCCCTCAGTGCAAGCAGATACTGAACAGCTCCCTGGTGCTGAACAAAGCTTACCTGTCCGCACAAACAGAGAGCAAGGGTACAATTCCCATTAAATTCCTCCTAAAACTAGGCAGAAACTTGATAAATCCAGCATATATATAGGGCTGGTAGAGAAACAGTAGGTCTCCCCCAAAGCAATGAAAAAAAAAACTGAAAGAGAGACTGACTGGGCATACCAGAGGGAGAGAGAATTTACAGGGAATGAGAGAAGATTTTTTAGAAAATAAGTAAGAGCATTACCAAGAAGGAAAAAAAAAAAGACAGCAAAAGCAGTAAGAAAAGTCAGAAGAGGATGGGAATACAAAAAGTACAGCAAGTACGCCATCAGAGACGACACAGGTACGAGCTGCTCCTGCCTTGGGCAGGAACACAGAGACTGACAACAGCACTGCTGAGTCCCTCCTGGCCTTGCTGTGCCGTGTTTAACTTCAAGGGGGCTTTGTGAGCGAGCAAGGAGTCTCTTCAAACCCCACCAGCGCTGGCAGCCGTGGCCTCAGGGCAAAGCATTGCCCCTCCTGTGCAGCAGCAGCAGCAGCAGCAGCAGCAGCAGCAGCAGCAGCAGCGCAGCCAGCAGCGATCGTGCTGGAGTGTGCAGCAGCACTGTAATGATTCTGTGCTGGCAGCTGGACCTTGCAGTCCCACACGTGTACCCCATTATGCACCAGAATTAACAATCCCACTCTCCTCCTCGACACTTGACTCCTGACAGGATTTCTGTCATTAAAGGGTACCCTTTCCTGAAAGCCAGAGCAGCATCCTCATCACGTCAAGGACACCAAGTACTTCAATTACAAGAACTATAAAAATCATCAACATACTGTGGATTTTATTCATTACATTTGTCAGCTCTATTACTGACACTCGGCTAAGTACTAATAGAAAAAAGAAATATAGTCTTGACATTAGAAATACAGATTTCATTTCAGGAAATGCCAGATCCTTTGTCTAATGTATTTACCAGAAGAATAAACTGTAAATGAGACTTGGGAAGCCAAGCCTTCAAAGCCTGCATAAGACAGCAAGTATATCTCGACTACAATCAGAATTCCTACATAAAAATAGCTTCCCCAAACCCAGTAATGCAAAGCATTCTAGTAAAAGTAAATAAAAATAAATTTTAAAAGCCTGTTCTAAATCATTACTATAATCGTGATAGCTGGAGCACGTGATACCAACCACTTTCCTGAAAACTAAACCATCTATTGAAAAATATATTGAAAATTCAGCCAGCCCCACTACTTTTCCCAATATACATCTTCTCAAGCAGCTGTGACCATTTGGTTTCTAAAACTTAATTATTTGATTATGAGGGCTAGCTCTCTTTTAGACTGCAGTACATCCACAATCATCAATCTCTACCACAGAGTGACAAAACCTTGCTTCTACTTTTACAGCCCATGCATACAACTGTTTTCACACTTCCAAATGACAAATGGAACCCACAGTATCTTTCCTCCCTTAAGTATCACCGAGCCTAGGGAAGTGAAACAAGGTGCTTGACATTCTTGGGACACCATCCCCAGCGTCTGCTGTGCTTTATGATCCAGCTCGCCTTAAATAAAGCTGAATTTTATTGAGAGTGAAAAAACCCAGTCAACACTAAACTAACTTCAGAATGTCATGCTATGCCACATTTGCAATTCAGAGAGTAGATAAACAAAAGCTGCAGATTTGGACAAGATCTTTCACACTTCGCTGATGTGAATCACTCCAGTCAAACTTCAGACCACATTCGTTTCACCATCTGTGTGAACCATGCTAAGTTGGCAGCTCCATGTCCAACAGCCACATCACAAATTTTGGAACCTCACGGCGTGTGCCGCTCTCACATTGCAAACCCAGCTCCCAGCCCTGCCCCTGCTGAGGAGCGGCATCCTAAAGGAGCTGCCCGGACATCTTACACCGATACAGGGTCCCCACACCTGCACCGAGCAGGTATTATGGCAACACTGACACTTTTTTTCCTGACAGAGGCATGCGGGAGAAAACGATCTGATGAATCGCCAATAAAATCAGCAAATACAGAGGACTTACAGGCAGGTAGTTTCCCAGCAGTTAAATACCGGCACTCTTTTACCGAGCAACTCGTCAGAGCCCCGAATGCCCATGTTCCTCGCCGTTCCCTGCGCTCGGGAGCCACCTCCCGTGCCGCCGTTCTCCGCGCAGCCCTCACACGGCGCTTCTCGGGCGAAAGCGGAGCCGGCGCGGTGTCCCCGACCCGCGGAGCGCCCCTGCCCGCGGGCATCCCTCGGCTCCAGCCCCGGCCCC
>VZTX01022591.1:0-22757 GCA_013400915.1 Pardalotus punctatus | reverse complement strand
GCCCCGCCCGGCACTGCCGGCCGCGCGGCGGCGCCCGGGAACCCGCGGGGCCCGAGCGCGGCCCCCCCGCACCGGGGATTGTTCCGGGGGGGGACCGCGGGATGGCACCGCGGGATGGCACCGGGATGGTACCGCGGGATGGCACCGGGATGGCTTCGGGGGATGGCTTCGGGGGATGCTCGGGGCCGGGCGCTCCGCCGGGGCGGAACCTTCGCGGGGCAGAGGCGGCGCGGTCGCAACTTTGCATCCCCGGCGCTCGTCCCGGAGAGCTGCGCGCTCCCCCGGCCCGAGCGGGCAGCGGCTGGGCAGCGCTGGTGCGGGAGGCAAACGCACACACCAAGAGGCGCTGAGGAAATTGCTGATTAAAACGATGCCCTTGGCGATCCCCAGCCATCTCTGTCTGTTTCCTTCCCCTTGCTCTTGCCCAAAGGAAACCAAATCTTCCAAGAATCCTAATTCTCACCTAATGAGAAGAGCGTCGCAGCATCCCTGAACGCATGAATTACTGTTATATCGGGCTGACAGCAGCTATTGACAAGAAAGTTTGGGGGAAAAAATTAACATCGAGACCTGTGAGAACACTGCCTTGTCCTTCTCAATGCATTAGGTATTAAGTCTGTAGTGATCAAACGTTTTTGTGCTGCGCAACCTTCAGTTACAATAAATTAATGCCGCTGAGACTCCAACACATAAACTGCTATCAATCACAGATGGGGAGTGCGAGGATCAGACAGATGTGCCACCTCCTGTGGGTTACGAGCAGGGAGTTGTTTTAAGCATGGAGCTGGAAATGCAAACCAGGTAACAATCAGGTGCTAACGAGGAGGCAAGCTTTAAATCATAAGCGTGTGATTCCTTAAAAAACAACTTTATGTGAATAACCTCCCTATAAGCTCTTTCATCTGTGCAGAAAATAAATACAGCCAAGTATTTGTAAGTTGAACTGCAGTTCCCACATCTATCATGAAGTACCTCAAAAGCACATATCTGTATCCTTCTGCCTCTCCTGACGGATTTGGGGCTTGGCCTATTTCTCTTGCTATTTTAAGGCCCAAGGTGTGATCCTGGATCCCCTAAATACGTAACTCGGCAGAACAGCTCGGCAGTGTTCCTTTACCGAGGCACACCAGTTTATGGAGATGGATCATTTCAAACAGTAACTTCAGGATTTGTCATTCCTCATCAAACATGGAGCACTGTTAAACTAATGGCTGGAAAATTTTACTCCATTAAAATCTGTCAGATTACTGAGAGGTACAAAATTACTCAAAGATTCATTTTCAGGATCCAAGTTTACATTATCGAGTTGTCCCAACAGATTCTCTCAAAATGGATGTTCCCCACTGTAGGCTGATCCCTACAAAGTTCATCTAAAGATCCCTGGATGGATCTTTAAATCCATCCTGTGGGTTTCCTTAATTTCTCTTTTCAGCCTTCCAATTCACTCCAAAATCAACACAAAGAAGGCAATGGGAGGTTTATGTCCAACAAATGTAAATTGGAGGTCAAAACATGGCACTGAAGTTCTTTAAATCACAAAAAAAATATTTTACAGTTGGTAATGATTACTCTGCAGTACAAGATATTTAAAGCCATATTTACTAATCTGTCTATGAGAAAGTGATAGTGGTAGAAGCTTAGTGAGTAGAAATGAAACACTGGCATCATTTTATCAGCTCTTTCTTAATTTGTATATTTAGGCCCTCTTATAAGAAAATAGTTTTCAACATTCTGACTGCATCGATAAGTTTGCCATATGGCCCAATACCTCCTACTTTGTCAGCAGTTTTTAAAGACTGAACTAATAAAAAACCTGAAAAAGAAACTTTCATATAAAACATTTCCACATTTTGATGACATATGCTGATGTAGTATGAGGCAAACTTTCTTCCTGGTGAAATTTTTGCCATGAGGTTCTTTGGGCTAAGTCCTGGCTCACACAGAGTTGGCCATTGAGTGACTCAGAGGAGTCAGATTCCCTTGTCCATACATTCAAAAATGACCAGGAAACCCCAGGGTTATGAAACAGAGCAAGAAAGGAAAGGCCATTCCCAGGTGGAGCAGCCCAGAATTCCTTTCTCTTCTCCAAATATGTGACTTCCAGGGCAGCACCCTTGCAAAGATTTTTAGGTATCTCAATTTTTTTCCAGATCTGACCTGTAGTCTTTCCTTATCCGCTCACCTGTCTGGACAATGCTGGCAGTATTTTTCCAGCCAGCTGGCAGTCTACAGAATAAGGAGTTTAAAACTATTTTTATGTGCTAAAATAATGAGCAGCTGAAGCTCACACAAATAAACTAAACCAAAATCCTTCATGAAAGAACAAAATTCTCAAGAACTGGACTTAATGAGAAGTTTTCTTTAGGCACCCGAGCATTCCTGTTGATTAGTGAATACTCACTGGAGTGTTGAGAACTACTCACAGGATTAAAAGTAAATCAGGTGCAGGTGTTCCTTACTTTGATCTGTCCTCGATTAGAGATGCAGGTGTGTGCAAAGTGACTGCATCAGAGCTTGTCTTTTGGAGTCTCAACACCTCCATACTCTCCTTTTGTACAAACCCTGTCAGAAAGGTTCCCTTGGCTTGTTTGTCATATCTGCCTTGCCTTTGTTCCCTTCACATCAAAGAACCCTGAGCTGCAAAAGTCAGATCTTTCTTAAAAGAGCTCCTTCGTGCTCAAAACTTTGCCATTGGTATGAGGCAGATGCTCCCAGCTGGGGTTAAAGTTTTGGTGGAAGAAATTACTGTGGATGAGAAGAAAGGAGGGATAAATTATGAGCAGGGAGAGAGAAGGCAGCAGAGACAGCATCAGAGCAGAGAACAGCGCCCAAATATTGTTTTCTGTACGGGATTTCCTGAACACGATGTACCCAAAGGTATTCCCGTGTATCCCTTACAGGAACCACCTTCAGAAAGGTGTCTTGCTATTTATTCATCTCTGGAATAAACAGAAAATTTAAAGCTGATAAAATGTTGGATAAAAAATAATGTTGGCAATTCCACCCCAAAGCTGTAAGTGGGTAAAGCCACAATTCTCAGTCACTTCTGTAGGAAATACTTAACAAAGAAAATACCCAAATTTAAATATAATTGTCTAGTCATGCACTTTAAAAGTTGCTTCAGAAGGAGACATTTTCCCATTTAATGTAAACTATCAATGGCAAGAGAACAAAATAAAGGGCAGGTAACAAAAGTCTCCATTGGAACACAATGTTTTGAACACATTCTCAGTCAGGGATTAGTTCTTAAAACAATTTTTTAAAATTCTTTTCTGAATAAAAGTCTATTTCATGTTTTCTTAAACTTGGAAACCTTTTTTTCCTTTATAGTTAAATGTTTTCAGAGTTTATTTCCAAATCTGGAAACTGGTGTGGAATTGTTCTAACCAAGACATCTCAAAAACACAGATCTGTGGTATGTGGGAGAACAATTTGAGGTGAAAGAGGACTTAATGGAGAAAATAATTGTTCTAAACAGCAGGCTGAGTGCTGCAGATGCAGTATCAAAAGAAAAAAATCTAGAGAAAGGTGGTAAAAAATTTATTTGAAGTCTTCAAAAATAAGACTTCCGTGCATTTGTAAAGAAGATATAAATAGCACATACATATTTAATGCTTTAAAAATTCATATTGTATTTGCAGCAAACATCTCCAATACATCCACCATGATTTATTCCTTCCAGGTGAGGCTGCTCAGGCCATTGCCAATGGGATGGGAAAACACAGAAACCATTTGCAGTCAAATTTGTGAGCTTCAGGAAAAGCTTTTGTGGTATTTATGGATGAATTACAGATGTCAGTGCCACAAACACTTGATGAATCCTCTTCAGAATGATTGTGCATTTGTGCAAGGCTTGGTAACAATCCACTGACAGTCTGCCCTTTGGACATTAGCAGGGGATGCAGCCTTGAATGATCTGGGCAAAGATGGTCCCTTGGTTCTTGAGATTTGTGACAAAAAGGACACAAGGGAATGAAGAAATCACCTTCAACACACAATAAACATGAAAAAAACATGTCCCACTCTGTACACGTGCCATGCTGATGGCGTTGTTAACGTGGATAACTTCGGGTTTAACTTCAGATTTCTCAAGTTCTTTTTAATTCTTGGCCATTTATAGTGTCTGGAGCACTGTTTTCTGGAGGATTTTGTGTTTTCTGGAGGATTTTGTGTTTTCTGGAGGGTGTGTTGGATGGGGTTGGGTAAGGACTGCAGCACAGTGTGTGTGAGAGGTCAGATGAATGGATTTAGTTAGACTGAATTTGTCGTTTGTTTGTGCTTTTTGTATCAAATACTGGCATCTGAATAGTTTAATGATTTTGTCTCTGTGTCAGGAGTAAAGCTGTTGCTACGTTGTTTTTTTTCATGTAGTTCTACTCAGAAGAATCATTCTGGGATATTTGGCCCATACTTTTAAGTTATTACATTTAAGTTTCAGGTTTCAGTCATACATTAGAAAATGAACTACATTGTCACAATAGATTTAACATTACTTAATTAGAAATTCATAGCTATTTAGTAGAATCTTTGAGTAGAAAGATAATACTTCTATTTTTAATGCCCTAATAGCAATATCTCCATGTGCTTGCATCTACATATCTATAAATTCGAGAGTTTCCCACTCATTTGCCTGTGATAAAATGTTAATCTCTTTCCTTTCTCCAGGGAGTCGTAATTTTCCTCTCCCCTGACTTTGACCTATAGCATATGTACAATTTCTCTTGAAGAAACATCCTGAAGCAGCAACCGCATGCCCCACTCCTCAGCATCCCGATTTTTATCCATCTGCTTTATCTCCAGCTTATTTTGGGAGCACCTTGGGGTCGAAAGCCCTTCAGACAGGGCTGATGGCTCGTTGCTTTCTACCTGCTAAAAAGGTCAGGCTGCTTTAGGTGACCTTTCTGCTGGGAAAGCTGCAGGTCCGGATCACTTCACAGACTGAACATGATCAGTTCTGCGCTTCCCTTTCTGGTTTCGCTTCCCTTTATATTTCGGCAGGGTGTGGAGGTGTTGAAAGGGATTGTTGGAAGCAATGACGTCAGTCTTTCCTCCTTTATGGTTGGGGCAGCTCCTACTGAAATAACCAGGGCAGGACTCTGGAAAATTTTAACCCAATGCCGTCTCTAGCTGAGCCCTGAGGATGCCTCCAGCCACTTCCCTTTCTCCTCAGCTCTCCCCTGGTTTTCTTCTGTGCAACAAGGACAGGGATCCTGGGTTTCCTTGTGAAAGAGCTACCAGACCCCTTCGCTGGGACCACAGAGGAAATCTTGTCGAATTCCTGACTAATTCCTTTTGGCCAGCACGGACCATGCAGCTCCTGGGCCAAGGAGCAGCTGTGTCTTTTAAAGGAAAGGAACTATTTCAGATGCTGCAGATGGGGCTTTGCAGCTCTTGTTACAAATATGGGAGCTCTGAGGGACCAGAGGAGCAGTCATCTGCTCCGTGGTGATCCCTGGGTGAGCTGCACTGTCCAGCTCAGCACTTCCAGCAGACATTCATGGTCTGCTTGGTGCTGTGAAATGTCTTTAATTCCTGCATTGCCACAGCAGGATTCAGAGCAACTGAAGGACCGATAATTTTTATGCAACATTTTTGATGATGCCACAGTTAATAAAATATTTTGTATAGGATCATTTGTACAGGTTTGGAAGTGCTTTCTCCATACTTGCAGACTTTGCAGTTTACCCTTTCTAGAGCTGTCTGATCACAGTGGCACCTGTGACGCCCTCAGAATGTGCCAAAATTTGCACCACAACCTCGGACTTTTCACCCTACATTTGAGGAACTCACTGACTGACACCTGCACTTGCATTATACAAAATTTAAAATTCCTTTTTGCAGTGTTGATTGAAATACTGAAAGACAGAACTTGGGAAAACCTTTTGTGCAGACTACTTGATTCTCAATCTCCTAGATCAAGTCTCTGGCTAGTCTTTGTAGTTCATTAACTGCTGGATTTTAGAATTATCATCTGCCCCTCAGCCTAACAACATCTGGAATTTCTGCAGAACTGAAGAGAGCAAATCCTGGAGTGTGGAGTAACAAAATTGAGAACCACTTGCCTAACATCACAAGAGATTCTACGTTTGCAGTGGAGAAAGGATTTTAAACAGTTTTATCAATGGCAAATAATGGGGAAGCTATTGTTTAGCAAAGGGAAAGAAATTCCCTGAAATGAAATATTTTCCAAAACGTTTATTTATGAATCTGTATTGTTTTAGATAGAGAATTGGAAAGTGACCCATTATAAATAAGAGAGAGGAAAAAAGCCTGCAGAGGTGTATTCAGTCACTTTTAAGGGTAGAAACTCCCAGAAAATCCAAGAGCTGCAAAAATCAGATCTGCCAAAATCTCTGACTTTTGGAATTAAACTCCGGTTACAGAAATAGGTAATTTATTTCTAGTATTTTTATCACTAATGTATTCACATCTCTGCTCTCATATGAAGAATATATATTAGATTCATAAAAATGAATTGAAATTTACTATTTCCTGGATTATCTTATTCCAGTTAAACCCTTGATTCATAAGGCAATTGCTGAAGATAAATAGAACTTCATGAATTGTTCATAAACTGCACAAATTCTCAAGTTAGGGGTGAAAAATGTGAGCCACACAACCCTTCATCTGTAGGCCACAGATTCGAGCCCAGGTTGGAGATGAGCCGCGACCAAGATCCATTTTCATCTTATCACCTGGAGGCTTTCTGGTAGCGTTTGTGAACTCAGTTTGTTCCCTCAGCTCCATCTCTACAGGATAAGTGGCCACATAAATAATTCACTGGAACTTGTCAGAAACAAGAAGTTGTGAAATGTAAAGTCTCCTTCATCCATCCAGCTCTAAGGGCAGCACACACGAGCTAATTTTCTAACCTTTCACTGAGCTTTGCATGGAACCAGGCATGCAGGAGTTCCTGCACGCTTTTAATAAAATAAAGCTCCTCAAATATCAATTCTTTCTAATAACATGCTCCTCTAGAAATACCACTTTTGAGGTTTTTCTGTTCCTTATTGTAAAATTATTAGGAAAACCTTCTCAGCAGGGACCTTTGGTTAGAAACAAAAGCTTCTCCTTCACTGAATAACTTTGATGTTCTCTTGTTAGAGGGAACTAAGAGTCAGACTTATCTGAAAGAATAAGCACAGGGGGGACATGTCACCACTTATTTTGCGGTTTTCATGGGGTTTTTTGTATTGTGGGTTAGATTAATGGGATTTTTAATGGCATGAGGATGATCCCTACCTTTCTCCTGGCCATGACTCCTGGCAAGACACACAATAGGATCCCAGAATGCTTTGGGTTGGAAGGAACCTTAAAAGCTCATCTGGTTTGACCCCCTGCCTTGGGCAGGGACACCTTTCATAGACCAGGTTGCTCAGAGCCCCATCCAGCCTGGCCTTGAAACGCTGGAAAAATACAATATTGAGCCGCTTGATCCGCAGCAATTTGGGTCTGATGACTTTCAGCTCATGAGGTTGTGAACCCCAACTCCTCCTTGGCTGAGATGAGGAGATGCTGAAGGCCACTAATGCTTCTCTAGAGTCTGTACTAAAAAATAAGTCTACGTAGATAGTCACTGAGGTTATTTCTGTAACTACAGCTACAGAACTAGAGTTTTAAATAAACCAGATTTTTACAAGATTTGATGCCAATTTAAATACTTTGCCCTTGCATAATCTGTTAGAAGAATTTTTCTGAGAAAGTGATTGAAAGCAGGCATTTATTATTTGCTTATCATACAACCCCACGGAGACCTTAATCAAAGCAGCTGTAGGATTTACACTTATGGACCAGGATTTACACTTAGGGACTAGTTGGCACCTGCACAGAAAACCACACCCAGTGCCCTCCATTTATCCCCACTCACCACACTAATTCATGGGTTCAGAAATTATAAATTAAAACAGACCTGCTCTTCTACTGCTGCTTTTAGAGCAAGTGAAAATTTCATCTCCAGGTGGCCACTGGTAGCCCCCAGGCTGTCCAGCTGCAGACAAGTGTGGGAGCAACCTGAGAATCATCCCTGTGCCAAAGGTTTCAATTAAAAAAACCCAAACAAACAGCAAAGAGCACTCCTCGAGATGCTTGTGCCTACAAGAAGAGTCAGCACACAAACATGCCATATGAGGAAAATTATACAGCCCTGGCTATTCCAGCTCTACCTGCCTTAGTAAAGGCACTGCTTTTTTGGTAAGAATCGTGAGGAAATAATCAACCAAAAGTGACGAGAGTCATCCTGCAGCAGCATCGCACCCTCGGTGCTTTGATACCTGCCAGAGATCTTCTAAACGTATTTACAGGCAGCCAATGACTACAGAAAATATCACATCAATACACAGATCAAGCTGATGCTTAATATGACTTCACAAACCACCTTTGCCAATTGCCTTTATGCAAATAAGGGCCCCATGTTAATTGCTTTAAATATTGTAAGGGATTAAGCAATTACGGGTTTTTGTAGAATAGAGTCAATAAAAAAAGCCTCTCTCTTTTCAAGCCTACTACATGAACTTAATTATGAGATAAAGTGTTAATGATCCTGTAGTAATTTTACACGGGGAACAAGGCAGATGCACAGGCTGACCAGGACTGGGATAAGAGGAATTTCGGTGGGAGTTCAACTGGGGACCTGCTGCTGCAGAAAACCCCTCAGGTTACAAGTCATTCCTCAAGGAAATGAGTTTTTCAAGCTGGCAGAGCAGTAAGAGTGTCCAAGGAGCATGATCCTTTTCAGAATGAGAGGTAGGACCCTAAACCACTTCAGAATTCTACAGGTTTGACAGAAAAACTCGCTTGATTAATCTCTAGCAGACTCTGCAAGGTTGTGACTGTGAGGGGCCACCACTAATTTTTGTTATTAACCTCATTTGATAGAAAGATAATCTGTTTCTCCATTAACATTAATCCCTTTAAAATATTTCTAGTGGTTCTCCCATTAATCCATGCCCTTTATTTGATTGCAGGGGGACTAATTGCAGAGTAAGATAATGGTTTGTTTGAGTATGTCTGGCAAAAAAAAAAAAAAAGTACTTATCTTTAAAAAGAAGGTTTTCTTGAGAGAGTTGAGAGAGGAGCATTTAAAAACTTTTGTGTTTCCTAGGCCTGGAAAGGTGCCTATGACCCCTGTGTAGGGATTCCTAGATAAAAGAGTCCAGAAGCAAATAAAACTAGGATTTATGGTGTATTCTTACACCAAACACATTTAAAATCCTTCAGCACTATTCAAATAAAACCCAAACGTGATGGGTAGATAACACTGCCTGTAACACGATTTCTCCTCCCTTCTTTGTCCAACACTGGGCTCAAAGAATGGTGATAGGAAACCTGCATTTCCTGGGATTTGGTGGATCTGGGGACACCGTGGTGTAAATATTTAGGTCAGCTGATAAAACAGATGAACACTCTGAACCAGGTGGCACCAGGAAAAAAGACTTTAGCAAGGGCCATTGGTTCCCACAGAATTTTGGGAGCTGGTGTCAGCTTCATTTTAAACCCAGCAACAGAACCATCAATTTCATTAGGCAGAAGACGATGAAAAAGGCATGGAGATTGATTGGGGACGTAGAAAGCACAAATTTTTGGTGAGATTTTTCCCCTGAACTGCCATTCACAGACTGGTTTATACTGCCATGTAAGGAGCTATGCTTAAAGTCCCGTGTTCACACACAGAAATACTGGAGGACTTCCTGTACCTATGAACGGCTTCCTCAGCATGCAGGAAATAAAGTTTGAAAAGTTTCTGCTGGCATTCTCAGGCTCTGTGGCCCAGCTGAAGGTCAGCACCAAGGTCTGCTGTCCCAGTGCTCCATGCTGGACAGGGTTCTTTCCTGCAGGGATCACACACAGCACAGACACCAGGCATTGGATCCGTGGTTTAGGGAAGCTGTTTCTAGGCATTCATGGGGCATAAAGAGCTAAATAAAGGGAAAGAGCAATTCAGACCCCAAGATCTCTTCCAATGACCCCTCCTGACAGATGCCAGCCCTGGAGTCCCTCAGCTCCCAGAACGCACAAAGGCACACAAACCTGACCCAGCAGTGAATCCTGTTAGGACACAGCTTGTGGATGATGCCAGGGGGGTCGTTTTTGGTGTAAACTGTGCAAATCCGCTCAGATGAAATATCCTTTATTGGAAATGACTGCAGTGTGTGCAGCACCAGCCGGTTTATCACCACATTTGCTCTGAAAGGACAGCAGTCCTGTGCCTTTACCTGCATCGCTCTCTGTCCCACAGGAGTCACTGAGCACCCAGGCTGGCCATGGCTCCTGGGCAAAGCTCCATGTGCTCTGGAGAACACTGTGTCCTGCTGCTGTGCTCAGGGTGCTAAATCTGTGCTTGACAAATACATTTGCCCACTCACCAACAAAGCAAAATGAGTTCCATAACAATTAACATTTGCCCATTAGACTTAAGAATCTATGCAAATTCTCCAGTGAGGCATAATTCTTTCACAATGCTGAAAATTCCCTCCCCCTTACCCTTTCCTTGTCTCTTCAGCTTTTAATGCCTTAAATATAAAATTCTTGCACTCAACCTTTCTTTTATCTCCGTGTTTCTTCATGTCTCTCTTTCATAACAGGAGCTTTATTTCCTTGTATTTTACTCTATTTTACTCTTATCTTTCTTTTCACCAAGCCACCTCTAATGAATTGAGTGCCAAGAGTGAAAGCTCCACCATTTCAGCACTCCTGGAAGTCCAGGAAGTTTTGCAGAGGTCTCATGATTTATGTATTTCCATCAACCATTCTTCACCTTCCACAAAGTGCCAGGAGACAATGAGGTGATGAAAAGTTTGTGAAACGGGCTGTGAAAGGCCGTGTGTCAGACATCAGACTCCAGTGATCTACTCACAAGTCCCCTTCAGATTCCCTTTTTCCATCCAACTATTCCAAGGTTTATTCTAAAGGATCGCAGCAGGAGAAGACTGGGCTTTACCCCATAAATAAATGAGAAACTTTGATGTGAATAATGTGTTTACATTTCTTTGTTATCTTTAGTGGATATTGTTCATTTCTACTGTGGAAAATATTTAAATCTTGTGAACCTCACAATTTCCATTACTATAAGGGAACATTATTTTCATAAACTTTTCCAAAGAAGGCTGAGAAGTCCCGTGAACCATCTAAAGTGAATTATTGAGCCTCAACACCAGTGCTGGAGCTGAGGGAGCTCTGCCTCACAGACCTCTGGGGAAGAAGATGAACTCAAGGAATACAAAATTGTTCTGTAATCCCTACCAGAGCTTCCCCACGATAAATTCAAGGCACCACCAGCTTGGCCAACAGGCTCAGCTCTGTCCTGAGGGGGCTGTTGAAGACAAATGGAACCAGTTTGGGGTTATTTCATGGTCTTTCCCTAGCAATAGATTGAAAACCAACTTCAGTGGGTCAAATTAAGAAACAACAAAGCCCCTTCAGAGATTTGGCGATGCAAAAGAGGAATGTGCTCTCCTTAATCAAAAGTGTAATTATATATAAAATTGAATGTATCTGTTTACTTTTTTTGAAAGCTGTTTTAGAAAGCAATGGACTTCTCGTTTGGAAACTGGCAACTACAAGCTTACAAAGCATTGAAGTATTAATAACTACTATTAAACAGTTTCAAATGTTGATCATTACCTGAAAATCAGATGAAAAGGGTCCAATTATAACTGCAATGCATTCCTAATATATTGTTATTCACCATCTTTTTTGCTTCATGAAATCTCGTTCCAGCCTGAGAAGATTCTGCCTGGGTAGATGCAATTTCTTACAGCCACAATTGTGCCCTCACAAGCAGTTTATAACTTCATCATGCTGTCAGAGAATTCCTATCTTATTTATACAGCTGCAGAAAAATCAACCCAGAACAGTTCTGGAAAACCTTCAAGCTGTAAACCTTTCTAAAATAATAAAAAAATGATCACATTATCACATTATTAAAATATATATACTCACATCTGCTCACTAATAGTTTACAATCCTGCTAAGGTTTGCATTCATGAGATGCAATGAACAAAACTGCTATAAATTGTAAAGGAATTTACAATTATTTTACCACAGCCTGTTAATAATAGAAAGACTATTCTTTGAAAGTAATAGAGCAGAAAAATAAGGCTAGATCTTGTCTCAGGTCATATAAACCATCATTTAAAGACTATCAGTGTGTTGTGGTTGTTAGAGGCAGTGACACAAAACTAATTTATGGTGACCAGGCAGAAGGCATCCAGCTGGAGAAATCCTCCCCAATAATCAATGACAAAAGAGTCACCTCAGCTGGGCTTTCACTGCAGACGGAGGCAGGAGCAGCACACGCTGCTTTCCCCACTGATTCCCCTGCCGGAAAGGGAAAGGTTGGAAGAACTAATTAAGCCTGAAATTATGGAGCATCATAGAGTGTTTGCCCGTGATGCAAGTGCTTCTGATCCAAAGGTAATGAATACATTTGAGGAAAACTGTTTGAGGAGCTGTTTATCAGCAATGAAAGCAGAGCCTTTCATTTCATTGCAGAAGCAAATGGCCTTCTGCTGCTCAGCTCAGGAAAACCAGGCTGGCTGCACCGACTGTAAAATCTGTCCTGCCACAGTGACACCGGAATTTTGCCCTCTGTTTTGCATCAATGACACCGGAATTTTGCCCTCTGTTTTGCGACAGTGACACGGGAATTTTGCCCTCTGTTTCTGTGAATCGAGATTGCTGAACTGTGTGACATGGAGAGAGTTTTTATGTTCTTCCTGGCCTCCACCTTCATGCCATGATGCCATGAGGATGTTTCTGAAATATAACTCAACTGAACAACAGAAGAGGACAACTCACAGGAAAATGAGCAAAGAGAAAATCATGGAATGGTTTGGGTCAAAAGGGACCTTAAAACTCATCCCATCGCAGCCCCTGCCATGGGCAGGGACACCTCCCACTGTCCCAGGGTGCTCCCAGCCCTGTCCAGCCTGGCCTTGGACACTGCCAGGGATCCAGGGGCAGCCCCAGCTGCTCTGGGCACCCTGGGCCAGGGCATCACAACCCTTGCAGGGTGCAAACGCACCCTCACAGGGAAGAGAAAGCCCAGTGGTCAAGGCCACCCAGATTCCATTTCTGTAAAGGCAGCTGTGTCTTGGGGTGATGGGGAGGGGGTGTTGGAAACCTTTGCTTTCGGGGAGGTGTTTATTCAGAGCTCTTTCCACCTAGAATATTTGTCTCTAACCTGAGACAAACTGCCCTTGCTTACATACAGACAAGCTCTCCAAGTGGTAGAGAACCTCCAGGGGAAGGAGAAAAATATTTTTTTTTCTCTGAAAGCCTACATACATTGCCTTTAACAGTACCTAGAAATGAGAGAAAACAAAGTTCATGTTCCCTATAGATGCTTTGGTTTGTGATGAGGGGAGGAGCCATCTCCTTGAGCTTCATCCTGATAAATGGAACTTCTCAAAGAAAGATTTGCCTTTTTATTTTTTTAATACCGATTTCTGCGTATTATCTAGCGGTTTCTATACACAGATTATCACAGTACCAACAGATCCTCCCAGCACTGCCCCCAGTCTGGCCAGCAGCAGCCACAGCTGGAGTGGCACCAGTTCACTGCTTCCTCCAGTCCTTGCCACCTCAGCCTTCAACACTGATTCCTGAGCCACACGTGATAAACTCACCAGTAATTCTCATTTAATATGGGACGAGTAACAAGGTTTGGCTGGCACCATTCCACAAAGGAATTAAATATTTTCACTGTGGGTAAAAAAACATATTACTAAAAAAAACAACCAAAAACACAAAGGCTGCAGTGGAAGCATGAGGCACTAACCCCTACAGTAATCCCATGTCTTCTGTCCCATTCCCACTGATAAATTTATTACAAATGTGTAGGCATGAACTGCAGCAGAAAATTTCATGCTTATATTGATGAGATTAATGGACTATTATCTCATTTCCAAGATTACTCAGAATTGATTTTATGGCCCCTTTCCTCTCACGGATTTCAAGCTCTGATTAAAGAAAGGCCTTGGCTATAAAACCGATGCCTGAACTTTGCCAAATTCGAGCTGCGTTTTCGTACAGGCTTTTTGTTGGAAGCACAGTCACATTTTAAGAAAAGATTTGTAAGAGCAAAAAAATACATTTCTGTGGTATTCTTCCTTTTTAAAATTTTTCTTTGGCATATTTTCTTCTGTGCTCTGAGGGATGCAGCAACCAGGAGTGCTGGGCCGTGTCACAGCAGCACATCATGGGAGTGGTGCTTTCCCTGCAGCTTTCAAGGATAAGGGGCTTTAATGGGGTTTTCCTCAAAGTCAGCACCAGCACCAACCCCAGCACAGAGAGAACAGCCCTGCACACTCTGGGCTGGCTGGAAATAACTCTCACATGGAGAGCAGAGCAGAGAACAGCCTGGGATCTATAGGTAGGATTAGAGCACGTGGTAAATAAATGAATACACAGAAAAAATGGCACCTGTGTGACTCTGATGTGTTCCCAGGAATGAACCAGCGTCTCCTCACTGTGCACACACACACTGAGGATTGCTGCTGCCCCTGGGAGTTGGCCTCGTCTGCAGCTGTAGTTTTCAAATGGGACCCAACTCCGCTGATTAAAGCTGGGAAAAAATGTTTTGTGGGCCATTTTCATCCAGAAATAACAGTATATCCTTGCTAGTGGATAGAGAAGCAGTGAAATGTAAATGTACAACAGAACTACATTCCCAACGTGACGGTAAAGAAAATCACTATAATATCCATCTGCTCCTATCACATGTTTGGCCAAATATACCCCTTCCTATAGCACATTATTTTTATTTACTTTCTATTACCCAAACATACTAGAAATGCTTATAAACATGTTCATTTTTCTATTTCTCAGCATAAAATCACAACTAGGTTTCCAAATAATTCTGAAAAGAAGCCTAAAACCATAGAATAATCGAGAATAATCTAGAATAACAGTAATGTTAGAAGAATCTCTTCTAATTATCCCCTAATATATTTACATACTCATATTGCCCTATGTTTATCTAGCTATATACTAACGTGGCTCTCCATAGAGAAATCAAATTTTGACACCCAGTTTGAAGGAAGCCGGTTCTAGACAGAGGAAGATGTTTGATGACTCAGGGTGTTCCAGCAATTGCAGCTTGCAAGGTACAAATTCTCCTCTGGCAGCTGAACTGCAGGCCTGGGGATCAGTCATTCCATAAACACATCTAATCGAATTCTGCTCAATGTCTCAGGCAAATTGAAGGCAGACAAGTATAGTCAGAACAGGCATCTGAAATGAATTTCACATATAAAATCAATCTAACAACCCCCAAAAAATAATGCATTTGGTGACTCATCTGGATGTCAGAACATCAAGAACTCGGGGAAGGGAGAGACTGGAATTATTAAGTCCTGAGAAGTGCAGGACATGTGGATAGAAGCGGCTGAAGGAATGTCCCCATCCCTCTGCCCCCAGAGGAGCAAACAAACAAACAAACAAACAAAGATTCCAGAGTGCAGAATGATGCCAGGGAAGATGGAAGAAATAAAAACAGCACATCAAAGTCTTATGGAAAAAATTTTTTATCCTTTCCAGTACAATCAATGATAAAAAGACTCAGAGATGAGTGAAAGCAAAAATCCATGAGAAAAGTAGTCACTGTATTTCTGAGAGAGATATTCAGTGAAATTCAGTGCAGAGCCTGATATTCGATAGTGTTACAGTCTGGATTCTCCTCAGAGAACTGTTCTATCCCACTTGCCATCTCTTCCACACAGCAATCACATGTACCATCCTATCATTAAACAGCAAAAATTAACTTTCAATTGAGCCTACATGACAGGAAAAGAAAAAAAAACACATTCCTTCTAGAGTAAAAACCCTTCATTTGGCCAGACAAATCTGATAATGGAAAAAATGCTTCCTTCCTGAAGGCAAAAGATGATCAACAGGAGAGACACAGATTCTCAAAGATCCAGCCTTATTCTAATTCCAGGGATGTAGAACAGTGCTTAGGGTTGAAAAATACAGTAGGACTTGCTAAATTTCCGAGTTTTAACATTCAGCCCTGAACCCTGCTGTACTCAGAAAAGCTCTGTCCTTTAAAAAGGTGAATATTAAATCAGACATCATTTTTTCAGTCTTTGTTTTGACAGAATTGTGAGCCCATTACTAACAAAGAAAATAACTGAATATAAAAAAGCCTGCAAAGTTTTAGCTGAAAACTGCTCGGCGAAACAAAGCCGAGCTCTGATTGTACCTCTAGATTACATTATTTTTGTCTGATTTAAAGGAAGCAAAACTAAAAATCACAATGCAAGGTGAGCAGGGAATGAACAATGAAACCACACCTCTAGATCCATGGAGAGGCACGGGAGAAGACACCTTCAGCTCCCAGAAATGATGGGCTGAGCTTGCCTGGCTGCCTCAGCTCACCCAGGACAGGGACAAAAGAAGATGGAAAAGCTCAGAGGTCAAGATGAAGACAGCTAGTTACTGTCACAGGCAAAACAGCCTCGGCTTGAGGAAAGGAAATTTAATTTATTGCCAATTTGAGTGGTGGGAAACAAAGACAAAAGCCAAACCACCTTCCCCACACCCCACCCTCAATATTTTCCTCAGATTCCACTTCAGTCCCTCATTCCCAGCTCCTCTCCTTGCTCTTCCCCGCAGTGGCACAGAGGGATGGGCAGAGCATGGGTCATGGCCAGCCCAGAGCTGTTCTCTCTCTGCCCATTCTCCCATTCCCAGTCCATTTGTCCCTGCTCCAGCACAGTCCCCCAGGGCTGCCAGAGAATCCCTGTCCTTCCTGCTGCGCTCCCCAGGGGCTCCAGGGCTCTTTTCCTCCCTCCTCAGGCAGCTCCTGCCCTGTCTCTGCTGTTTTCCTGCCGGGGAAGATGCAGGGCTGTGTGCAGTGCTTGGTGTTTGCTCACAGCACATGAACCCAGGTTTTCTGTAAAACCATCAATTCTGGCAATCCTTCCTCTCCCTTCTGCCTTCAGCCACATTGCAGCACAGCTTTCTCACATTTAGGGACTCTCAGGTGAGCCTGGCAGAGCCTGAGCAGTATCTGACCCCGCACAATAAGAGTTTTCTCCAGAGGGTCCTTACATTTATTTTATTTGTCCTTTGTACTTATTCAAGCAAACACAAAGGAACCACAGGGCAGTAGTGAATTAGGACCTAAATTTTAATTCTTGTTCTAGATTCTTGATTGGTTTTATTCCACCAGAGGCAAGCTCTCAAGACATAAACAGAATTAAAAATGCATGGACTGAACTTAAAATGTAATATAATAAATGAAATGCGATACTGCTACTTAATAGCCTTAGCTATTGAAAGTTCAAAGACATGCTGTATTTCAATTATAAAATAAAACATCATTGTGTTCAAAGGAAAAACATCCGCTGAGACACACAATCCCTTCTGGAGATTTTCTTGTGCTATTTCCCCATTTTTAACTGAGAACTCCAGGGGAGGTGCTATCAAATATCAAACCCATTCGGTTCACCAAACCAGGTTATCAAGGTGACCTAATTTAATCTTCAGCTGATGAGGACATTTCCATGAAAGGCTATACAGTCTCTGATGGCTTACTGGGGGTTAGGCTATTAAGTTAAAAAAAAAATTAGCAGAGCATATTTCTTTATATTCCTAAAATATCTTAATTACAAATGCTTTGAGAAACTCTCTTCAGCTGCCAGCCAGGGTCGACTCATCACACATTTAAGAAACATCTACAAGGTAAATGACTTGCTAGGGAATGGCTTGATCCAAGGCTCGGCACATGGTGCAAAAAATAACCCATTTAACCAAACCACTCCATTCATCTGCCACTTCATAGGTGAGGGAAGAAAAGGAAAGCAGAGGAGAGGAAATGATTTACTCCTCGAGAGGATTTAACAGTGTATAATACAAATATGCTTTCTGTGGTTTTAAACTCTGATAGATGGTGTCACACACATCCCATGTACAGATAATGGGGTTTGGGTGATAAATCCATGTATTGTGTGTATCTGTGATACATCTCTGGATTAACATGCACACACCAAGGCAGTGACTCGCTACAATCAGAGGTTGAATGGCTGCCAATGAGCAATTAAAAGCATCTTAGTTGACCAAGCTTGCAATTGAAATTAATCTGAAGCCATTCCCACTGCATGCTCTGAAGCAATTAAAGTCTGCTGCAGATGCTGTCTTGGATAGAAACAGGACAAGGATCTGTGTTCTTGTGTGAGCCATAAGAAGCTGTTTTACTCTGCTTATGCTGTAAAAACCCATCTAACCAGGATTACTGGAGGTTGGTGAGATGTCCCACTCCAGAAGGTCGCTCTAGGGACTGAAAACTGCATCAATGCTCATGGATTCAATGATGGGTCTGGGGAAAATCTGACTTCCAGCTACAGCACGGGCAGGACTGGAGAAATCCCCTCACCAGGAAAGCAGAGCCTGCATTCAAGAGGTGATTTTTATAGCTAAGTTTAAAAAGAAAAAAGTGAAAGCTGAAGCCCAGGTGGTGATGGTGTCTTGGGCTACCAAGAGGGATCAAAACCGGGGCTGTGCTGGTGCTGGTGCTGAGCTGACAGAACCTGGTCCAGGTGCAGGCTGGTGGTTCAGAGTGGCCATAAAGGTGATGAGGTGATGGCGAGAGATCTGTCAGAAACACACCTGGCACCATCTCACAGCTTCCAAGCCAGTGGAGAAAGTTGGTGAGTTTAAATTGCACAGCGGGGAAATCGCGGGCCACAGAGCAATTCTAACTCCACAGTTTCTGCTGCAGTTTACTGCCACCTTCCAAATCCTGATTCTCTAGCTCCCCTTTTTTTCTCAATAAGTAACTCTTAGCCTTTAGGGGGAAAACAACCTTTAGTAATTAAATTTTGCTGCTTCACTATTTTTTTTCCCCTGTAGCATAGGATCGTTATCCTTCCTTCTCCATTTTAGTTTGGCAGGTCCTGTCATGAAATCTATGTCCAAATTTTTTTCTTTTTTTTTTTCCTGGTATTAAACACTATCCCACCAAGTGTGTTGAGAGTCTAAACTCCACCATCCGAGAGCTCCAGCCCCCTGTGCTGTTTGTTTTTAGATTTGCAGATAGACCCATCTGAACACTGACAGTGTCCAGGTTATTGCCAACATCATTTCTCCTCCTGCAACATCACTTGAGAAACAGAATCTTCTACACCTTTGAAATAATAAAATCACACTTCTGTGCTATATAAAAGACTTTTTAACTATGCCTAAATCATACTGATAAGTGCTTAAATAATTATTAAATAAGTGAAATCACAGCAGAATATGGGAAAATTCTTTAGAAATGCAGTGGTCAAAGAAAATGTTGTTTCTGGTGGTAACCCATGATGGCTGAATGCACCAGGCTCATCTTTTATAGACAAATTACCTTTCTTACTATTCAGATTATTCTCTAAATATTCTTTTTTAAGCCATATGTTTTTCTAAAATAACAAACATGTTGCAATATAAGCAAATGACACCTCTGTACTTTACAGCTGCCCAGGCTGGAAAAATACACTGAGCAAACAACAGTTCCACAAACACAATCTGTTTTCCTGCACCTTTAAGAAATATAATTAAACCTGGATGAAGGCAGTGCAAAGCAGGTAAGGCTTTAGCATTTCTTTGCTCCAATTTTTTGATAAAGGTGATTGATTGTGTCTGGATAAGTTTGCTTAATATTTGCTGTGGCCACTGTCTTGACTGGGGCTCAATCAATCACTGGGAACAGGAAATCAGGGCTAATGCACTGAACCCAAATCTGTTATGCACTCAGTTAATCCATCACAGCCCTCCTGGGCAGTGGCAGGAGCAGCCCTGGGAGTGGGTGTGGACTCAGAACGGACCTTTGAGCTTGTTTTTATTCTAAAAGAGATTTCTTCTTCAACCGCGTGGAAAATTTTAAATGTGCCGGAACCACGTTCTCCACCCCGAGCTGAGCTATATCAGGAATTTGATATACATCAAATGCAGTGTACCTTTAAAACATTCCCAAAGAAAAACCATGTGTTCAAATCTATGAGGTTCAATGTTGCAAAATTTAACACAGAAACTCCAACGGGCTTCAGGCAAGGCCACATTGTTTATTAGCTTCGGTGGATTTTAATTCCCATCATTCTCCTTAGTACTTTTTCTAATAACTTCCTGATTTTAAAATTTTCTTTTAAATTTTATAAGTGACTGTTAAACTTTAACATGTTTTACATGTGAAATAGTCCCATTCCTCTTAATTCCTTATAGGTCATAGATAAGCTCACATGTACAGGAAAGTGCATAAATATTCTTAAACAAGTAGAAAAATAGAAATTATTTGGATATTTCAGGGTCCACATCCCTGACTCAGAAGTGTAAAACTTTTGGTGGCTGGAAATCAAGCCTTAGAACAGAAAAAAATATGAAATTTCTCAATATGAAAAAGAGAAAAAATATCAAATGGAGATTCTTTTCCTAAATTTATCATCTCATTCCTCATATATAAACTTTATTTAAATTTTTAAAAAAAAATCAGCAGCAACTTTAAACCCTGAGGAAGAGCATTCTGTACAAGCAGAGCTATAGGCCAGTTGAAATAATCCCCAGGGGAAGAGGCAAAACCCTAAGGAAATCACTAGATTTTGTCACGCAGAAAAGACTGAGCCTGATGACTTCCTTTAGCACTTCTCCAAGCCCTTAGAATTCCTTGTACACATTCTGCTTCTTATGAAATTCCGGGATGTGTCCGATCATTAAAGATCCTATAACACCGCCTCCTTTCAAATTCCCACACTCCCTAATCATGCCCACAATGTAATTAACACCTGCACTTCTCGTTCACCCATGCAAATTCCCCTGATATAAGATGGTCTGTAGCAAGTCATCAGTGGGAAACTGATCATTTCCCTGCTCTTTATTCAATTTCTCCTTGAAGGACATGGACTTCCAGAGTTCTCCCACCTCGTTTTCTTCACTCACCCTAAAGTGGAGTGTCCAGCCAAAGGCAAGCCTGAGCATCACCAGCACTGCCAGTGACAGCAGCTGCTTGATAACCACTTTTATTTTGGTTTTCTGTTGTCTTCTGAGTGGTATTTTGACTAGCCAATCCACTCTAGTGATCCAATCTTCCCAGGGAACAATTTGCTGCTGTGAATGGGTTTGTGTATTCTCTCGCAGAGGGTGAAGAATAATATCACTGCACTTTGGAGCTCAGCAGCAGTGACAGAGCTGGAGAAGAGAACTCCAATGGAGAGAGTCTGGAAACCTTAAGTGCCTTGAGTTAACAGCCATGGTGTGAAACTGGAAACATATTTTCAGCTCTGTACAAAATATAAGAATTCAATTATCGCGTATTGACCATACAGGAAATTTAAATTTTGTTAGTCCTCTGAACTGCATACGATGAGGATTAGAAATTAAGTTTTTCTCTTCCTGCATTGCTGATATTGTCTATTTTTCACCATTGCTGTCTTATTCAAACTTGAGGTGCCATAGGCCATGTCTTCAATCTTGTTTCAGAGGAGATTTCTTTATGCCAGTAATTGAATGGTAGGCTTTATGTCAACTTACTTGTTTGTCGACACAGAGCACTGTCACCAGCTGTGCCTATAACAATGATTTCTTTTGTGACATGTACGTCATTATCTCCTCCAGGAATTTGTCCAAGGCCAACAATTCACTTCAAATAGTTATTCTGAAAACCATCAGAATGAAAGTGCTTTGAAATATTATTACCTTAGGACAAAAACGATGCACTGATTTATCTGTGTGCAATTTCCTCCATATCCTTGGTCTCTCTACACATGAACAGAATTTCACCAAGAGCATGGATTTAGAGCCATAGCCATAAGGGAACTTGAAAGATAGCAATGGGAAAAGGAGCTTTCCATTCTGTGACATAATTAGCAGCATTATTAAAATCTAGCATGATTGTGGAGTATTTCGGTTTGTTTCTTCTTTTTATTCCATGACTGATAGCAATACAGTGCCATCTATATCTTCCTGCATGCAGAAGTGAAGGCACCAAAAGTCTGTTTACTCCTCATCCTTCATCTTTCACTACAGCATGGCCAGAATGCAATAGCAGGGCTAAGAGCTCTAATGCTGATTATTAACCAGGACCACGGGTTCATAAATCCAATTTTCACCTCTGACCCAAGTCCATAGCTGATCCAGGTGGTCTGATCTTGCTTTTAGCTCAAACCTGGTCAGTGTTTTCCCTATTCCATGAACTGTGAGCAGACAGGCAGCCTCGGAGCAAACTCATTCCAGGTGGGGATGTCATTAGAGGCACACGGATTGTTGGAGTTTGACACCCTGTGCTCAAACAGCATTCACTGGCTTTCTATCCTGTGCATTTAAAAATATTCACAGAATCATGGAATAATTTGGGTCGAAAGGGACCTTAAAGCCCATCCAGTGCCACCCCTGCCATGGCAGGGACACTTTCCACTGTCCCAGGCTGCTCCCAGCTCTGTCCAACCTGGACTTGGACTCTGCCAGGGATCCAGGGGCAGCCACAGCTGCTCTGGACACCCTGGGCCAGGGCCTGCCCACCCTCCCAGGGAACAATTCCTTCCCAAGATCCCATCCATCCCTGCCCTCTGGCAGTGGGAAGCCATTCCCTGTGTCCTGTCCCTCCATCCCTTGTCCCCAGTCCCTCTCCAGCTCTCCTGGAGCCCCTTCAGGCCCTGGAAAGGGCTCTGAGCTCTCCCTGGAGCCTTCCCTTCTCCCAGAGCACCCCCAGCTCTCCCAGCGTGGCTCCAGAAGGGCTCCAGCCCTGGGAGCAGCTCCATGGTCTCTCCAGACTCTCTCCAACAGCTCCATGT
>VZTX01022575.1:73552-104637 GCA_013400915.1 Pardalotus punctatus | reverse complement strand
GTGGGAATGTCCCCATCCCTCCCCCATCTCCCCGTCCCTCCCAAACTCAATGCCAGCCTGTTTTCCTCATGGTTTGGAGCAGAAATTTCCCAGCTTCACACCTGAGGTACCCAGGTAGAGCCCCGAGTCACCGCTCTCCCCATGGAGAGAGGGTGTAGGAATGTCCCCATCTCTCCCCCATCTCCCCATCCCTCCCAAACTCTTGCCAGCCTGTTTTCCTCATGGTTTGGAGCAGAAATTTCCCAGCTTCACACCTGTCAGGTTTAACTGATTGCCCGTGGCGTGGAGGGAGGGAGGGGTGGGAGAGAGAGTACATCCCTGTGGCTCTGCCCGCCAGGGGAAATTCCTGCACTCCTCGAGGAATAAATGCTTCATTTCCAGCCTCATCCCCTGCCCCAGTGCTCCCAGTGCCCACATCACACCAACAACGGACAGTGGCTTTCTGCTGGCACACAGGGAGCTGACACCACCCCAAACCTCACCCCAAGCTCCATAATCCCCCCAGCGTGCCCAGTCCAGCTGCTGCCAGCTGTGCGAGGGGCAGGGCTGCTGCTCGGAATGCTGCAGCTGTCTGGGGTTATGAATGGAATGGGAATGGGGTGGGAATGCCAAGTCAGAATGGCTCGAGTAAACACTGTCCAGGAATAATGGCATGGGGGGCTTTGTAACGGGGAGGAATCGTAATTAAATAGAAATTAGTTACTTAAATGGTCACTTCCTGGGGTTTGGTTGGCGTCCGATTAAGTGAACTTTTAATTTGCATAAGCAATAAATGTTTAATTATGTTATTAATATATTTGAGTCGAGGAGCTTATGGGGTTTTATAATTGGCATTTAACTAGATAGTTCCAGCATATTAACTGATGTTTTATAGCTCCGTGTGAGCTTCCCCAGTTATAACTGACCTAAAAATTTGCTTGGAGGACCTGCCTTGAAAGTGTTACCTGAGCAACAGAACGGGGGGAGGCGAGGAGGAGGATTTTGGAGCCTGTCCCCGAAAGGAGGGATGTGCACAGGTAGTTCTGTGCCCTCCCCAGAGCTCTGAGGTCCCTGTCCCACCCCTGGGGTGTCCTTTCCTCAAGGCCCTGTGTCACTGCGGGGTCACCTCCCCTCTCCCGGCATCCAGCTGGGCCCAAAGGCTGACCCACAGCGGGGGATTGGGGTGGGGAGGAGGAGATTTGGACATGGGGAGGGCTTGTCCTGGGTCAGGGGGTGACCTTGTGGCTGAGCAGCTCTGGCAGCCTCTGTGTTCAGCTCCCAAATCCTGTCAGTCATTCTGGAGCTGTTTTCCACCCCATCTCTACAGTCGCTTTGATTACATGACTGGTTTAGTAGGCAAAAAATGACATTGTGTTTGACTGACAAGGCCCATTTCCCATGAACCTCTCAGGCTGGCATTGATTACATCCCTGCCTTTTAATTCTTCGTTAACGGGAGCCTGCGTTTGCATTTTCTGTGGTGCCAGGCAATCACCCCGAAGGATTCGAGCCGTTCTCTGCGCCCTCCTCCATTCTGCTGGAATTCACCCTTCTCAAATGTAATTATTTTAACAAATAGTAAAAAAAACAACAGCAGTGAGGCAGGAATCTCCTCAGCTGAGCCTTTCAGCCCCTCTGTTTGCTCGTCATAAGTGGAGTATCCAAGGAGATGGTGTCCAGCGAGCTCCTCACTCTTGTCATCCTCAAACACAGGGAAATTGTTTTGTCATCTCAGAAGCCCCAAACAAATGTGTGCTGGTCTCCAGAGACAGATCACGAATGGTTATTCAAATCTCCTGCCTTTTCTGAATCATTACAGCCCTCTTGACCATATCCACCTGGGAGAGTGCTGTGGAACAGAGCCGGGATGTTGTTTGTTCCTGCTGGATTCCCCAGGGCAAGCCTGGCTTTTGTATCCATGGCCTGTCCTTCAGCTCCTCCGTCCTGCTGGGTGCCTGCTCCCTTTCNCCCCAATACACATCCCCTTTTCTTCTTGTGTCTCTGTTCTTGTAGTTTATTATCACAGTTTTGAGTAAATCTAACTAGGGAAATTCCTATGGAAATCCTACCCATTGTTCCTTCTATCTCTCAGTATCAAAGTTACCTTACCAGCAGACTCAGGTCTCATCCTTACCAGCCATTTGTTTGTAAAGACACTCCCTTATTCCTTTCAAGCTTTTCCATTTGACCCACCCTGGAGCTGGGGGAAGCCCCCTGTGTCCCAGCTGACCAACATCCAGATGAACAGGGGGGCTCCTGGGGGTGGGCGAGGAGTGTGAGAAACCTCCCAATGCCATTAACAGGAGGGGGAAACCAGGGAAATGTGAAGCCTGAGTTGTTCCCTGCATCACCCCCCTCTCCTGGAGCAGGATTGAGTGGGGACAGCCCTGGCAGGTGTGTGAGGGGCAGGAGGGGAGGCAGCAGCTCCAGGAGCATCCAGCAGCTCCATGCTCACCTCTGGCAGCTCTCTCCCTGCTCCAGGAGGGGCTGGATTGCTGCAGGGCTCAGGGCTTTGGGGGAGCAGAGAAGGGAAGGGTGTGAGGGGCAGCCTGGAGCCCTCCTTGGAGTGGCCAGACCCCCTTTCCCTGTCCCTGCACTGGTGGCCAGGTGACAGGGAAGCAGGGCAGCTCCTCCCCACCCTGCAGGGATGCGGAGGGGAGGTGAGCTCATCCTTTGGAGACATCCAGGACACATCTGCCCACGACAAACACGGCCCAGGGCACGTGGCCAGGCAGAGCGAGCCTTCCCAGGAGTGCTGCTGGGGATTGTTGAGCAAATTAACTCTATTAACACAAATGATGAGAGTCTGAGCTGCTGCTCCTGTGCCTTCTATCTGACAGAATTCATCTGGTGGCTGCTTGTAATAGCGTGACCTTAATGGACTCATCAAGGGAGCAGGGCTGGATCTCTGGCTGAACACGGGCTTGGGGCCGTGTGTGCTCTGGGCAGGCTGCTGAGAGCAGGACAGACACGCTCTGGTGTAATGGGCTCCAAGATCCGGCCCCTCCATCCCTCCAGGAGAGGCAATTTCAAGTGTCATCACCTCCCCGAAACTGTACGGCAGAAGAAATAAATTACTAAAGGGATTTGATTGTTCATTACTCTGCCGAGCTGCAAGGAAATGAAGCAGAACTAAAATTAAGGGCTGTGAGGCAGGGGAAATGCCAGAGAACGTTTCCCTTCTTCTCCAGGGCTCATCTTCTCCCCCAAAACAGGCTGGGCTTCTCCCCATCCTGCAGGGCCCTGGGGGCAGGGGGGTCTGTGGGGAGAGGGCAGATGAGTTTGGGCTGGGTTTGGGTTTGTGGATTAGTGGCAGCAAGGTCATGTTCGCCCCCTCTTTGCTGGAGAGGCACAGAGAAGAAAAAACCAGCCCAGGGAGAGGAATCTGCAGTGGAATTCCCACCACAATTCTGCAGAATCCTCATCCCTGCTGAATCCCACGGGGTTAAAACACAGCTCCCACTGCTGCATCCAAACCCCATCCTTGTTAGTGGCCACTGGAAGCAGAAAAAGGGAGGTCACCGGGGGCTGGGGCCGCATTCCAGACATGTTTTTGTGGCCAGCTGCTCTTTAACCAGATGTTATTTAACCCAGGATGGTGCTTCCTGCAGGAGAGGAGAGGAGAGGAGAGGAGAGGAGAGGAGTGGGATGAACTGGTCATTACTGGAGAGAGCCTTGCATGGCAAAGCCATTCCCTGCTGGAATGTGTGAAATCCCCACTAAAGCCAAGCACTTCTGTGTGTCCACTTCAAAGCAGGCACCCCAGGGAGGGCTGGATCCACACTCTGCCCTTCCAGGCTCTCCCAAAACCTCATCACAGGCTGCAGAGCGGCTTGGAAAGCCTCAAAGTGCCACTTGGGCCGGCAGAAATGACAGAGGGAAGGAAAGTGGTCAGGGATCTTCAAGGGATGCTGTGATGAGTGCCCAGGCAGTGCTGGGAACGGGCTGAGGAGCCAGGGGATACCCAGCTTTCAGCAGGGCGGAATTAGAGAGGGGATGGAGGGATTCCCACTTTTGGGAGGGAGAGAGGACATTGCAGAGAGGTCAGGGACGCCGGGTTTTGCCCCTGTCACACCCACAATAAAATCAGGACACTCACAGCACCCTCTGCAGCCACCAGCAGCGGCACCGTGTGGGAGGTGAGCAGCACATTTTGGGGGCCCAGGCTGTGCTGAGGGGGATTTCCGGGGAAATGAGGCATTGTCAGGATCACAGCCATGCCTTGGCACTCGGCTGTGTGGTGGCTGATTGTGTAAGTGAGACTTACATCAACAAACAGCCCGATGGGAGAGGCTGTGACGGCTCTGAAAATTCCATCTGACTTGTATCAGGGCACAGAGGCAGAAAAGCAGCTCTGCCTCCATTCTGCTGTTTAACCTTTAGCTGGCTGCGTTGCAAAATGTGCAATAGGTCAAGATTATCTCAACCAGGATGTTCCTTGGTGTCAGATCTCTGGAATTTCAAGCCTAATCAGGAAGAAAGGAGACCTAATCAGTGGGACAGGCAGCATTCCCCAGCCAAGGACATCCTAGAACTAGCAAGTTTTAAGGCTGTAGTGCATGAAGACGCTGTTGCCTATCAGCAGAACAGACAGCAAATAACATCCCTTACTCCAGGATCTGCTGGAGCTAAGAAGCCTAAAGGATGTGTTAAATCAAGATGTCGATGTGTGTCTGTGTATACATCGCTAACTTGGCAAAATATTCAAGGTCTGGGTGTCCTACAGCTGAACTTTCTTCATTATAGACCTGAAAATCACTCCTGCAGGTCAAAGAGACCCTGCCCAGGTAAAAACCCTTCCCATGGGCTTGTGTAGAAGTTTGCTGGGGTTACATAACTCGTATGGGAATTTCTAACATGGTGCTTGTGTCAAGTGAAGCCCAGAGGTTCCTCCTGCTCAGAAAGCCCTGCCAGCCACCCTTCCTAACCAAATCACCCCTGCTCCCTGAGCTGAGGTCCAGCTGGCCTCTTCCGCTCCCCAGATGGGCAGCACGTGGTGACAGGGCTGGGTCTGGATCCTGCAAACCACAAAGTGACCGTGGAACGTGGGTTTGTGTTCGCACACCACGGAATCTTCTCACTGGGAAGAGCAGCCTGGGCACCTCCACCTGCAGGGAGGGAAAGCTCTGAGCTGGAGCAAGGTGTGAGGGGCTCTAGGTGTGAGCAGAACCGGCTCCTGTGTTCCCATTTTGCTCTGCATTTCAAATCAGGACCAAAGCAAGGGCTGTGAGGATTTGGGGCCCAGGGAATGCAGCTCCTGAAGGGCTGAAGGCGTTTCAGCCTCACACACTCAAGGTCCAGTGCCACTGGTTCAGTTTTCCCAGCAGTGTCTTGCCCTCCTTTATGGTTTGCTTTTCTGCTGTTCGTGGGATTTGTGGAAGCAGGTAGAGAGGTCAGGCAGACAGGATCCAAGATGGTGAAGAAGAAGGATTTATTTACAAGAAGTTCTTTTTATACACAGTAATAAACAATTGTCTATTGGCCAAAGACAATCCACCCCCAAAGACCTATTGGTTATGGCTTGGACACCTCTAACACAAAACACAGAGATTGAGAAAGTACAGTTTATCTGTATTCTCCATGAGAGAGAAAGGAAAATCCTAAAACACTGCAACTACACTCCTTAATCCCTTTTATCCTCTGTCTGTTTGGCTGTCCCTGGAAGGGATTCACTGAATATACCCAGCCCAGAGAGCAGCCCCCAGAGAAACCCACCCCACCTCTGCTCCCCCAGACTTCAGATCCCTTTAAAATCTCGGGTGCCTCGCAAGCCCCGCTGTTTATCCTCCCCTTTGGCCTATCAGCTCCACCAGCTCGGGCTCTGCTCTCCTGGGAACTGCTTCCCATTAACCCTTTGCAAACAAAAAGGCATCACAACAAGGCTGGGAAGCAGCTTGTGCCTGGGGGTGTGTGCTCTGCTGGAGCGCGTCTCAAACGAGCCAGTCCTGCTCCTGCCTTCACAACCGAACTGGGGAAGTATTTGTTCTGCCAAGCTTTTCAACTCGGTTTAATTTAGCTCTGTGAACTTGTCTCAGGCTCCCTGGAATGTGTCAGGTGGGGTGTATTATAAATATGCATCATCTGAGCTCATTGTCTCGCTCAAAGGATCAGCAGGCACAGGGAGTCCAGCAAATCCCTGCTTCCCCTGGCTCAGGGTGACAGCCCAGGTTGGGGACAGGCTGATTTTGGGCTGGCCCTGTGTGGGGACAGGGTGCTGTGCCCAGCCAGGCTGTAATGCTGGGAGCAGGGATGTGATGGAGCACCAAGCTAGCGTTCAATCTTCTCACTGGGAAGAGCAGCCTGGGCACCTCCACCTGCAGGGAGGGAAAGCTCTGAGCTGGAGCAAGGTGTGAGGGGCTCCAAGCCAGCATTCAATCCAGCCAGGCTGGCTGCTCTGGGATCCTCAGGGCTGCCAGATTGAAAGAGAAGGATCACAATCCCTTCCCTTGCCGAGCGCCTTGGCCAGCCGGCCATGAAAGAGGTGGGGATTTGCTTGGTCTGGGGAGGTGATAAATGGAAAGGGAGCCCTGCTTTGGGACTGGTGGTGGGTGCAGGCAGGTCTCGGAGCTCAGGGCTGCTCGGAGGGGCTGTTTGTTGTGGGGTTTGCTGCGGAGCAGTGAGGGATCAGGCTGGATTTAGGAGAAGAGGCTGCAGCTCTCTTGGAGCGAGTTAGCTGTAAACCAGCCCTGAGCCTGGCCTGGCTTCCAGATTTACCTGAGGGGCTCAGGTCAGTGCCTCAGCAATGAGATGGGGTTCAAGCTCTCCTCGGGGCTGCTGAATTCATGGCAGGCACTCAGAACAGAAAAAATTCCAGTGTGAGACCCAGTCCTGTGAGCCAAAGGCAGCCTTCCTGCCTGCCCAGGCTCCATCCCACAGCTCTGCTGCTCCCCACCTGCTCTCTGGCACTGTGGGTGCAGTGAGTGCAGCATGAGCTGTCTGAGCCCAGCTTTACAAAGCCAATCCCAGACAGGCCCAGAGCCTTGGTAGGAACGTAGCATATCCCACCCTCCATTCCTGATTCCAAGAACAGCCAGGCTGCTTCATGACCTAGATGCTCCAGCAAACGCCCCAGCAAAAGTCCCAGCCACTCCAGAAGCTCTGAGGAAAGAGTCTCCAATTCCAAAATTGTGACAGACGCCCATCTCCCCCTTTCCTTTCACGAATTCCTCCCCATCACGCCCTCCACACCAAGAGCCAGTGAGTCATCCCTGCTCTGCCATCGCCTTCAGTGGATGCTTTCCAGCGGATCCACCCCTGCCTGGCTGCGGGCTGCCTTGGGGAACATCTCCCTTGCTCTGCCCAAGCTGGCTGCCCCCATTGAGCCTCGCTGATTATCGACTGCTGCTCTGCGGCCCCGCCGGGGATGGCTCTGTCCCTTTGTCCCTCGGCTGGGAAACGCTCCCCTGGCTCTTGGCAGCAAATCCCAGGCGGAGCCATCAGCCCCGAGGCTGTCGGGGCCGTTGGGACACGGGGTTTGTCACCGCCAGTGCCATTAGCGCTGCGCTGGGACCGTGCCCGGCCGGGACAGCATCCGTGTCCAGCGGGCATCCCTGGATTCTCTAGGAGATGGGAGCAGCCGGCAGAGCTGGGATGTGCTTTAGCTGAGCTCTGGCTGCTGAATCGCGGGATCAGCACCTCTCGGGATGCGGCAATTGGTGCGCTCGGTGCAAAGATCTGCGTGCGCTGGTGGGACCGTGCCTGGCCGGGACAGCATCCGTGCTCAGGGGCATCCCTGGACTCTCTGGGAGAGGGGAGCAGCCGGCAGAGCTGGGATGTGCTTTAGCTGAGCCCTGGCTGCTGAATCGCGGGATCAGCACCTCTCGGGATGCTGCAATCGGTGCGCTCGGTGCAAAGATCTGCGTGCGCTGGCGGCTCCGCTAGGAAAAGCGCACACGCCATCAGCTGACGGGGAATGATGCTTTATGGAGAGATAACCACTTCCCTCCCTTCCCCGTGTCTGCCTCCATCTCCACAAGAGCCGTGGGAGAACAAAGTAATGAACAAAACAGCTCTGAAAGAGACTGGGGGTGGGACGCCCTTCTTTTCTCCTTAATTGTAATACTGTGAATTAATTCAGCTTCCAGCAGGAACGAGGAGTTTCCCAGCAGCCCTCAGACTTCCAGATAAGGCTGAGCTGTTTGTTGAGCCCCTTTGGGTTCTCTGGTACCTGCCTCACTGCCAACTGCTTCACACAAACTTGTTTTTTGGAGAGTTTTAAATTATTCAAGCGTGACACAGAGCACGGGGGTTTGCATTCTTAATTGGCAAAGCCTTTTCCCACTCCCGTCTGGAGGCCCCTGAGCTGTCCTGCCAATTTATTCTGATCCTGGTTCACAAGCCTTGCAAACATCTTCCCAGAGCTGCCCAAAAGCCCTGTCAGTGGGGCTGAACCCTCATCTGGCAGTTCTGGCCGTGTCCTGAGGCTTTCCTGGTGTTCCCCTCTTTGATTTGAAATGCCCCTTCTTGCAGCCACCCTGCCCTCCAGGAAAGCCCTGTTGGTGCCCTCCAAACTGCACCAGCCACAGCTCATCCTCAGGAAGGGGAGACTGAGAAAATAAATAGGGAATATAGATTAAAAAACAGGTTTTAAAAGGAGGGGGAAAAAAGAAAAGAAGAGGGAAGAGCAGGTATAAAAGAAGGTTTCTCTCTACTTGTTTTCTCCTATCCTCTGCACTTTCTTGCTCTCTCAGTATCTTCTTCTCTCATTTATCTTCCTCATCTCCTGGTGTTTCCTCTTCTTGCCAGCCCTGTCCTCTCTCACTCTCCCCACCTCACCCGGGCTCCTGCACAGCCATGACCAACACTCTGGAACACCCAGCCTGTCCTCAGGGCAGGGCTGCTTGTCCCAGGGCTGTGTCATGGTTTGGGCCTTGGCACGGGCACTGGCACTGGGCTGTTCATCCCACCCGCATGAGAGCCTGGAAAGAAGGAGGGACTCTCATAAAGAGCCCAAAAATCTGCAATTCTCCTCGTGCTCCTTCATTCTTTCACTCTCCTCATCCCCTTACTGCCTTTCCCCCCTGCCCTGTATTTACCTCTCCCTCTTCTGCTGTATTTTCCCCTCTCTAAATTCTCTCAGCCCCTTCCTGCTATTACCCAGCCTCTCTGGAGCTCCTGGAGATCCATTTTATTTATTTATTTCCTTTCCCTCTTTCTCCTTCCACCGTCTTCCCCCCACACACCTGATTTACAGCGGCTGCAGGAGGCTGATGTTCCCTGCTCGTTCTCTGCTCGGTCCCTGCCATCCCGAGAGCCATTAGGGGCCAATCCATCACAGAAATGCCCCAGCCAAAGTGACTGGGACATTCTTTACAGCCCCACAATCCCCAGCGCTGGGCCGGGGGGGGGTTTGGATTGCGACCTGTCAGCTCTGAGACAGCTGTCTGGAGGCAGAAATATTATTTACAAGGTGCTGTGGCTCACGGAGGAGGGAAGAGGAAGAAAAGTGGCTGCCACTGCGGGTTGTGATGACGGCAGCATCCTGCCAGCACAGACACACAGCTCGGAGCTCTTCATTAAGGAGCGGGGAGGGGATGGGATGCTGACCGATGGATGCTCCGGGGTGTCACAGTTTGGCAGCAGAAAAGCAGCTTTGTGTGGAAAAGGGATGGGGCATCAGGACAATTCCCGGGGAGAATTCCTCAGCCGTTCGGGATCGGCCTGAGCGGGCAGGGAGGGGTTCCCAGGGAGATGTTTGCACACCTCAGTTCACTCCTGGATGACAGCAGCAAATCTGAGAGGCGAGGAAGGCTGCCTGGGAGGGGAGATGTGGGAATACTCTGCTGGAAACCATCCAGGACAGCCCTTTTGGGATTGCACGTGGGGCTCCGGCACAAGCAAGTGCTCGATCCGTGGAGGTGAAGTGGGAGTAAAAGGCAGGTTTTCACCCTGGAAAGTCCTGTGTTCGCTGTGCTGTGTGGTTTGGGAGCGTGTACAGATGTTTTATAGCCACACACATTCCGTTTTATTGCTTTGCACATGGAAAGTGGGCCTAGCTCCGAGGCCTTGGGGATGGGTAGTTTAGGGGAGATGCTGGTGCCCAAAGCCATAATTGCGGCAGAATAAGGTCCATGCAGCCCAGTCTGGTCTCTAAGAGCAGCCAGTAGCCAGGGCATTAAGAAAAGTACAAAAATGAGACATGACAGACAAGTTCTGCAAAGCCCCTTGTTCCCTCATCCCTGTCTTGCTCCCCTCCCCTGAATATCTTTTCCTCCTCCTCCTCCTTCTTCCTCCATCCCAATTATCTCCTCCTTTCATCACTGCTGCAGTTGTAAGTACAAAGTACCAATTAGCTAGTTTTCAAGTTTAATTAGGTTGGAAGGTAGAGCAAATTAAATCCTTTTATCGCAGGTTTCAAAGCGCTTTCCCATCAGGCCCACGGGATGGGTTTCCTTTGGATAAGGCCCGTGTTTGTCACCAAGGAGCTGGCCCAGGTCACAGAGCTCTCCAGCCATGGGGATGCAATGCAAGATTGGGTCTGTCTCCCTCCTGTCCCTAAATCCTGCACTCAGGACATCTCTTTCTTGGAAAGGTTTGGGGCACACCAACCTCTGCTCCAGCTCAGTAAATTGAACACTGCTCCTTAGCTCGTTTTAAGAACATTGCAGCAGCACCAGGAATTCAGCGAGGACACTGTGACAAAGCCCAGCAGAAGGCTTTCAAAATACTTCAACAGTATCAGGTCCACATGAGTGCTTGGAAGCACCTTTATTCCCTGAACCCTCCTTCCTTTGAGGCCCGAACAAAGGCAGGAAAGCGGATCCAGGAATAAACACCTGAAGATGGAATCACAGAGCAGAGTGAGGAAGTGTTTAACTCTTGGAGACACAATTGCAGCCACAATTTCTGTTCCTCTTGAGCTCTGAGTGGTGCGTTTCAACAGGATCTGGAGCTGCCGGACAGGGATACCTGGGAAAACTTCGGAATTCATCCTCACCTCTGCTCCTGCATCCCCTGGTTGTAGCAGCTGTGTTTCCTGGTGCTCTAACCCTCTCCCTTGTGTGTTGCAGACAAGCCACTACCTCAGAGTGCCCCCGGCGGCATCATCGGCATCGTGGGAGGCGTCGTCGCCGCCGTCTTCATCATCGGCGTGGCCGTCACCGTCATCATCGTCTACAGGCGGCAGCAGAAGAACCGCACCGAGACCGACAACGACCTGTGAGTAGCAGAACCGCTGCCCACGGAGGGGGCAGGGGCTGTGGGCATGGGGGGCAGCACCTCTGGACCCTCCTGTGCCCCCACGACAGGAAAACTTGGCAGCAAAATGTTTTCCTGGTGTTTCTGTCTCGTTGCTCTAGTCCGCTCCCCTCCCTCGAGGCTTCCTGGTGCTCGCCATCCTGCTCTCTCCTATTTCTGAGCTCTCATCACGAGCCTGGAGTGGGAGCTGGAGTGCAGGGATGCTCCCCCAGGTGCTGGTTTTGCTGTGGCCTGGCCTTGATGCAGAGGCTCAGTGCCACTGTCACCTCCACGGGGACAAGAGGAGCTTGTTCCTCCTTCCTCCATGGCTTCAGGCTCCTGAATGAGATGGAATCACATTCTGCCATCAGAGAGGGGGCTCTGACAGACCCTGAGCTCCTCTGAATTAATCCCAAAGAGTCTGGGAAGGGGTCACAGCCAGCAGCATTCCAGATTTGGACCCATGGGTGACACGAACTCCGGCAACAGCAGGGACAGAGGCCACCCCAGGGGCTCCTCTTGGCCAGGACTCGCTTTTCTGCGCCCAGCACGGAGCAGCACAGATCCCAGGCAGGGAGCTGAGAGGTGTGGAGGTCGGTTCATGCAGCAGGAACCTCTTCAGGAGCATTTACCCTGGGCTCTGCTGAACAGCTCTGTCTTGCCACCAGCTCTTCACCCCCTCCCTTGGTCCCCACCTCGCAGGGAGGCACGGAAAGCCCAGCGCCCAGAGGTCGCTTTTGTGTTCCCCACGCCCCCGCCGCATTGTTGTTACACCTTGGGCACATTTTGTGCTCCATTTAATCCCGTTTGAGAGAGGGCACTGGAGGATAGCGGGAGAGGAGCGGGGGGAGCGGCAGGAGAGGCAGAAAGGCACACAAACAACAAAAAAAAAAGAATAAAGAATAGCACCACAAGGTGAAATTGCATCAACAGCAGCGGCCCTGTGATCGAGATGCATTCTGACAATCACTTCCCACAATGGCCCTCCACCAGGCTCAGGGAAGAGCCACTTTAGCTGAGAATAGAAACACAGCCGTGCCCTGCTCTGCAGAGGTGCTGCCTCCATTGTGGAGGCTGATCCCGAAGGTAATAGCATTTCTTTCCTGCAGAGCCATGGAGTCAATGTTTTACAGAGCCTCGGGGACCTGCGTTCCCCTCCCTGCCACCGGCACATTCCGGTCCCACGCTGGAATCCAAGGGAAGGCGCCCATCTCCGCCAGATCTGGTGGAGTCTGCACGGAGAGGAGGGAGGGGGGCAGCCAGCTAATTAGTGGATCAGAGTTTTAATAAGTTTTGTAAAAGGATTAGGCACATCTGTGCATGTGAACAGAATGTGCAGAGACAGTCTCTAGGCTGGGATTATCGTGGCTGCCAATCCCCACGCTCTGGGGTAAAAGCTGATCCTTGGTGAGGGTCAGGGATAAATGTCCCTGCCTGGCAGAGCATGTCCATGGGGGGGATCCACATTCCTGCTGGGAAGCCCCTGGCAGGGCTGCCATCCCAGAACTGCCACGCTGGGGCTGGCATTACCTTGTTATCACTTCCTACCTCACGGCCATAAAACAAACCAGCTCCCATGGGATGGTCTGGAGCCATTCCCAAACAGGTATCCCGGCTGCACCCTCGGGATCTGCCATCTGACACGGGGATTGGCCTGGAATAGGGACAGAATCCCGGGAGGGAGTTTATTTCCATCAACAATTCTAATTGGGGTGGGACAAAGGGCAGGGGCGAGTTCCTGACAATAATCTATATGATGGTATCGGCAGTTTGGTGACAAACACAATCAAATCCTTGGACTCATCAAAGCAGCAGAACCTTTTCTGCTGCTTCCTGCTCAGCAGCCACTTCTCTCCCTGCAGGATTGACCTGCCTCCATCCCATAAACCTGCCCCTCCACCAAAGAGGAAACAGGACATGAAAAGCCACCTGACTCCAGAAGACATCCAGGTAAAAACCCTCGAATTCCTGCCTCTGGCAAGGGAAACTGATTCCAGGCAGTGTCCAGAGTGCCTGAATTTTGGAAAACGGGGGTTGCAAGAGCAAAGAAGTCCATGGCTTGAGACTGAGGTGCAGAAAGTAAGGATTGTTCAAGGCCAGGTTGGATGGGGCTCAGAGCAGCTTGACCTAGTGGGAGGTTGGAACTAAATTATCTTTAAGGTTCCTTCCAACCCAAGCCATTCTGTGATTCTGTGATTCTATGATTCTATGATTCTCTAACTCTATGATTCTATGATTTAATGATTCTGTGATTCTATGATTCTGTGATTCTCTAATTCTATGATTCTCTAATTCTATGATTCTGTGATTCTCTAATTCTATGATTCTATGATTCTATGATTCTATGATTCTATGATTCTCTATTTCTATGGTTCTATGCTTCTATGACTTAATGATTCTGTGATTCTGTGATTCTGTGATTCTGTGACTCTATGACCTGATCCTCCAGAATTCCCAGAGTCTGGCACCAATTGAAAGCTAAAATTTGGATTCTGCTCTGTCCCTCCTGTGGATGTTGAATTCTAAAGGGGTTGGTGTTCAGCTGTGGTGTCACCTGAAGCACAGGTTGCCCCAGGCTGTGCCAGAGGATAATCCTTGCTCCTCTCACCCCTCTTCTCTCCCCTCTCCTGCAGGTTGTTCACTTGGACAACATGAAACACGAGGAGGAGATCCAGAAATTCCCTTTGCAGACTCCCTACTACGACATGGCAGCCCCCGAGCCGTCTCCCTACAGTGACAAACTGGTAAGGACAGAAGGGTGACAGTGCCACTGCCTGGCACCTCAGCCCAGCCTCACCTTGCACACAGGACCTCCCACCCTAAAGGGGAAATAACCCCACCATCCCCAGCCGGGATTATCCTGTTCTGGAGGAAGGCAGCATCCACACTCTGATCTCAGCCCACCACTGACCTCAATTCAGCTTTCCTTAGGTCCCAGAGCTCTGCCTTTATGGGTCATCCCTCATTAAAACCCCCTGCTCACCCCAAATCCTTTACCTACCCCACCCTGGCCAGTCCTCATCTCCTGCAAGAAGCCCCTGTCAGAGTCTGCAGCTGAAGCAAGCAGCAGTGAGAGCTTCACAAAGCAATTATCTGCAGGGCAGAGCGTGCCAGCGTTTGACTCTCACTTGACAACAAGTTCTATAAACCTTTTTCTTTTTTTTTTTTCTTTTTTTTTTTTTTTTTGGTGTGTGGATTTGTTCAGCCTCAGATGGGGAGATGTTAATGTGAGGCAGCAGCAGCAGGGAGAGATTAAGGGTCAGGAGGAGATGCTGGCAGTCACATGGGAAAGGCTGGTTTGCTAGGAGTGAGGCTGGAGGAGGAAATGTTAGATGGAAAGGCATAGGGAATGGAAAACAGGTAAGATTAGAGTCTTGTTTGGATGAGAAAACAGAAAACCATCCTCCTCCCAGGCCTTGGACAATATCCTTTCCCTCCCTCGCCCCGTGGCGTTGGGCAGCTTCCCCCCTTTATCCATAGAAGACAAAACATCCCAATGGAAATCCTTCAGGGCTCTCCCAAACTCCTCAGAGCAGTTCCAGCCTGGTGCTTCAGCACTGTGAACTCCCTGGTTTGAGAAAGGTGGATAAACATCAGCCCAGGCTGGAGTAATATTTTATGAACACCACTAATTACAGCCCAGTTCAGTCCGGTACAACCCTGCAATGTGTGTTCCTGGGCAGATAATGGAAGGACAGGGCCCAGTGACCTTTAGCTGCACAAGTCTGCAGCCAGACACATGCCGAGGGCGCTGGAAATCAAAAGCCACAGTTCTGTGCTGAGCTGGGTGGATGTGATCCTATTTACTTCATCCCTGAAGGAAAACTTCCCCTTGGAGCCCTCCCTCAGTCCTGGGGCTGGTCCCCAGCTCTTTCTGATCCTTGCTGAGTTTTAAACGGAACACAGGAGGTTAGAGCGAGACAACTGCTTGAAAAGCATCTGAAAGCTGAATTTCAGGCTGGCAGGAGGATGGAGGAGCTCATTTTGGGAAATAACGAGCAGTCAGTTAATTAAGTGGCAGAGTTAGTGATGTGAGATGGGGCCCGATGGGTTGCTGCTCCGTAACCATGGGAACAGAGTTTGCTGCTCTCAATCCTGGCCTGAGAAGATGCATTTCCATGTCCCACGCCTGGCACCGGCTGCTCCTCACCCGTGGACGCAGCCAGGAGCTGACGGACTGCCGAGCCCTCGTTTCACGTGGCCCACGAAGAACTGGCTTTGCAGCAAGGACGAGGTGTCTGGGGGGCTCCAGCTGCTGCCACAGCTCCTGGCACAGCTGTGGACGAGTCCTGTCCGTGGTCAGGCTGGCTGGCAGCCCCTGGAGCGGTGCCAGGCTCACCCATCACGTACCTGCACCGTGCCCTGGCTCCGAGCCCCAGCAGCAGGACGGAGCTTGCTCCCATTCCTTGCTGAATCGCTGCATCCTTTGGGCAGGCAGCAGGCTGTTCGAGTTTGGGACTGGCAAGGGATGGAAGGGTGTCCTTGGCTGCCGAGGAATGCTGATTTTGCTGGATTCTGCCCAGATCACACAGGCAGGACGTGCTGCTACAGCCAGGCCAGGCGTGTGTGGTGCTGTCCGGCCAAGCTTTGCACAAGAACGAGCTTTGCCTCCCTCCCTGCGGGGAAAAAAGTGACCTGCGTGGCTTTTTTCACCCTTAAAGCACTGCAGAAGCCTCATTCTCCTGTCACAGTGGGATTCTGAGGGATGGAAACCTCCAGGGAACGGCAGCAGGGATGGTGGTGGCCACCAAAACCACTCTCAGCTCTTTCCCAGTAACCACATCCCATGGGATGGAGCAAGACCTGCCCAGTCCTTCACCCGGGAGCACGAGGATGAGGAGGGGAGCACGAGGATGAGGAGGGGAGCACATCCCTGGTCTCTGCCAAGCTCACTTTGGTGCAGCCCTGCTCCCACCATGCTCACAATGCAGCTGCTCCGGGGTATCCGTGGTTCTGGGATCCCTGAGAGGCAAAGGCACAGCAGAAAGGCAGGATATTCCTGTTCCACTTGTGCTTCATCTGGAGATTTGGCTTGGGAGGGGAGTGAAGAAGATGAGAGTGGAAGGGAGCGGATTCTGCAGGAAAATGGGGCGGGTGCATTCAGCTTTAAATGAATTGTGCAAAAACCTCGTAATTTGGGATAAACCAGATTTATCACGAGGCAGCATGAAAGCCACTGCCTGGGGTTGACGATTTCACAGCACGGGAATGGGAGTCAGAGAGTGATTAGAGATGGCAAAAAGCGAGGGAGGGGGGAACGGGAGGGGTGCCAGGAGAAAATAAAAGAGGCAGGTGGAGGAGGAACCTCCAGAGAGGGATGTGCGTGTGGACGTGTGCTGGCAGGGAGCAGGACAAGGGGAGAGGCTGGGGCAGGTCTGCAGGGCCAGGATAGCTGCAGGAGGGAGCAGAGCTATGAATGAAGGTGCATTTTGAGGTGTTGCAGGCTGTGGGAAAACCAACACAGCCCCGAAATGCCCAAGGACAGCAGTGGGGACATCGCAGTGCGGGTAGGGTGGGGAGGCTGCCTGGGGTCTCTGAGCAGCTCTGGGGTAGCAGCCCTGGTTTATGTGAGGATATCAAAGCAGGAAGGGGGTGTCTCAGGTGTGTGGGTGAAGGCAGGTGTGCTCTGCCACCGCTTTTGTGCCAGGTGGGTGCTCGGAGTGCGGGTGAGAGGCAGCAGGAGGGAGAGAGGTGGAGCCCGAGGGTGTGCGGAGCAGGGCTGTGATCAGTGTCCGTGTCAGCAGGGCCCATTTGCACAGGTAGCAGGGGAAGTTTCATTGCTGCAGACAGCAGAAAATAATTCCTCTGGGTTTGCAGGGCAATTACCGGGGTGCCGGTGGTGATGATTTACACCGAGAGCTTGCGTGAGGCTGTGCAGGGCCGTGTATACAAGGCACATTATTGATATTGTAATAAATTCTGCTCCAAACAAGCGGCAAGGAGCAGGAGAGAGCCCAAGAGTGGGAGAAAGCAGGGGAAATCCAGGAGAGAACCCAAGAGTGGGAGAAAGCAGGGGAAATCCAGGAGAGAACCCAAGAGTGGGAGAAAGCAGGGGAAATCCAGGAGAGAACCCAAGAGTGGGAGAAAGCAGGGGAAATCCATGGAGAAAACACCTCCCGTGGGAAGGAAGAGGAGAGGAGTGAGGCAGAGTAGACAGGGCAGGAGTGAGGAGGTGAGATGGAGTCTGCCATTCTCCAGGAGGAGGGGAGTGTTGAGACACAAAATTCGGGGGGAAAGAGCTCTGCAGGACCTAGGTTTGGGTTTGAGACTGGAGTCGGCATCGCTAATTTTCCTAAATGCCCAAACTCCGGGTCCAGACACGAAGCAGAGACACCAAAGGATGCGCAGCTTTCACGCCAGCAACTCGCCACTGCCATCTGGCCACCGAGGGCCGGCCAGTGGTGGCCTCCAGCCCTCTGCTCCTCCCGCTTGCGGCTTTGCAGAGCGCCGGGAACGCTGCTGCAGCCCCGTTCCCCATCATTCCCTCATCCCCGTGGCTGAGGGGCAGGATCAGGGAGCCAAGGCTGGCACAGGCCAGCGCAGCAGGCAGGGATAATCACCGCCTCAACAAGGGCTTCCAGCAACAGGCACTCAACCAGCTCATTACGGGGCTATAAACTTCTGAAAACGGCTCAGCCGCAGCTGGTCGGTGGCTGAGGACACTTCCAAACAAAGAGGAGAGAAACAATTTCAAATTAAACACCTTTTGCTTCATTGCCACGCCATGCAGCCATTTTGGAAAGGGGGGAGAGAGAGTGGAAATGTGTTTTGTTTGGAAGAGACAAATCTTTCCTCCCAGAGAGGCTCAGCAGATGCCTGGCTAATGCTGGCACCGAAAGCAGCCCCAAAAGTGAGGATTAAAGAAATTCCACAGGGCAAAAAGCCAGGATCCCTCTCAGACCGTGGTTGTTGGCACCAAGGCTCCTCCTGGTGATCCATATTCCCCACTGAGCCACGAGCTCTCTGGGCTATCCTGCCTCCCAGGCTTCTCCCATTCTTATTTGCATGAAAGATGTCTGGGTAGGAATGATCAGACAAATTGGATAATATTCCATTCATGCAGTTCTTGCTGATAAGCCTGCTTAGTGAAGGAATACCCATAAATATTTCCATGCCAAAGGAGGATGCTTTCAGCATCTCTTAGGCCACGTTGCAGTGACAAAGCGGTGCTGCAGAGTTAATCTGCAGTGCCAAGCTGTGCAGCCAAGCCTCGTGCTAAACGTGGCACTTCAGAACTCCACAGGCCCCACGCTGGGGCAAAAAAACAACAGTGGCCAAGCAGTGGCATTCCCCTGTGGCCATTCCACTGGGATTGTGACTTTAAAGACATTCCCTTTGGGGATCTCCTTCCCAAAATCCAAATTTCAACCATTTTCACTCACGTCCCCAAACCTGAGTTTGCAACGAACGCCAAATTCTTGGGTCAGAACAGGCGGCTCAGGTGTGTGGAAAGGTTTGAATTCACTGATCCAGCCCCAGCTGAGGAGAACGCTGATCCCAGAGGGGTTCAGTGGAAGATCAGAGCTGCTGGGAGCAGCCCCAGTGAGAGGGGCAGTGACTGGGAGTGCTGCCGGCCAGGGCTGACCACTCAGCTCCGTTTTTGGGGGAGCAGTGCCTTTGGGACTTTTGCTTTGATTTGGGATTTTACCTGACTGATTATTCATCACCTCCCTACCTCCCTCTTTTTAACTGTTTTTTCTTCCTCCTCCCCTCCCTCCTCACCCTTTTCTTCTTTCTCCCCCACCCTTCACACCCCCCGTGTCCTGTCTCACCCCCCACCATCTGCACGGACCCTCTGTCCTCACTCCCACCTGCCCCCCAACTCTCCCTCGTGTCCCCCACCGCCTTGCTGCTCTCTTCTCTCCAGAACCCTGGCAACAAGGACTGTGATGTCCAGTATGCAGAGCTGGACACGTCCGCTCTGGCCGCGTCACCCAGCCCTCGGACCTCCATCCATGCTGGCGGAGACCTAGTCGAGTATGCAACCATCCAGCCCAACTTACGCTAACGCATGTCACTCTAGGCCCTTTCCCCTCAGGTTCTGGCCTCAAGGTACACATGGCACTCTGCCTTCCTCATGCACCCCTCAAAATCACTGCTCCCCTCGCCCCGAATCCCTCCCCGCCCTGTGGAGCGCTCCCTCTGCGTCCCGTCTGCCCCTCCCTCCCTGCCTGCTGTCTCTCTCTCTGCTGCCCTGGTTTTTGGGGAATGCCTTTGCCTTGCCTTGCCTCTCTGCATGCTCTTTTCGCTGTGTTTTCCTTCGCTTCCTGCAGCCAGGCATGGGGGAGAAGGGGAGAGGGGTCATGGCTTCGTGTCAGAGCAGGGGTTTGGCCCCCACTCCAGGTGGGTTTGAAGTTCCTGCTCTGGTTCAGGGAATTTCCGCGCAGAATCAGAAGCCAGGGATGCTAAGAGGGCTTTTCCAAGCCAGGGATGCTAAGAGGGCTTTTCCGAGCCAGGGATGCTAAGAGGGCTTTTCCGAGCCAGGATGAGGAGAGGAGGGAAAGGGAAAGGGGCTGATTGAAAGGAAAATTTTAAAAAAAAAGAGCTTGTGTGCATGTGGAAGTAACTCTAGATAAGACGGAGCATATGTGCATGTGTGAAAGATCAAGGTGGGAGAGGATGTGAGAGAATATGGGAACACCTAAAGGTTCCTGCAGCTGAAAGACTCCATGGATAAGAGACAGGCAGAGAGGGACTGTGGATGTGGCAGTAACAGGGCTGGCGTGGCATGAAATTGGTGCAGGTGGCAAGTTGGGATGCTTGGGAGAGAGGGAGACAGATTCTGTTCCTTGGTGTTTTCCCTCTCAAAACCAGACACAGGCTGATCCCTGTTCTCCTGACTTTTTCAAGTGTCACCAAACTCTCTCAAGGGAGTGATTAGGACTCAGTTGGTTTTCCACTGACCCTTTGAATGCTTCTTTTTAGTGAAATGGCATGACTTCAGCTCTTCCTACATTCCTTTGCCCCAAAATCCCACCTTTTTCTCAGATATTAAAGCCATCAGGTCCCTGAAAGGGAGACATCTCTCCTTTCCCACTTTTGCTGGATGATGCCAAGAGTTTTTGGCCAAGGAAATGCCACCCTCTCCTTGGCTCCAGTTCTCCCTCACTCCTGTGCATTCCTGAAGTTGTGACTCCAGGTTCTGCCCCGCTCCTTCCCCTTTATGTTGCTGCCTTTTCAACAGCAGGAAGGGGCTGTGGGCTGAAAGGAAGGGAAGGGTGAGGAGAAAAGGCAGAGAGCAAATGGACAGGGGAGCTGCTTTGCAGGTCCCTGAATCCCTCCCAGCTCACCCCAGGCAGATCAGAGGAAGCTCAAAAGAAGCAGCAGCTTGGGGACGGAGAGGGATGACTTGGAGAAGATAAGGATTGTTGGGGAGGAAGGAAAGAAAGGAGGATAAGCAGGAGGAAAATGTCATTTTTATCAAGCTCCCCTGGACATTCCCGTTCAGTGCCTCCCTGAGGTCCGGAGCTCCGTGCTGGCAGGGGGTGAGGGCACAGCACACAGCCCTGGGTGTGCCGGGAGCTGCTCCAGTCTGCCTCTATCCCTGTGCTCCCTGGTTTTCCCGTGCTGGAAGCAGCCCTGTAGTTCCCCCGCTGTAGCAAAAGCCCTCCTAGGTGAGTGTCTGCAGCAGCCGGGCAGATCCGGAGCTCACCCGTAACCTCTCTCTCTTGCGGTGTCTCACCCACTCGTGCTCCCAGAATGAGGATCAAGGTCTTCGTAGACGTAACGAGCGAGAGTGGACAGTAAGTTCTGGATGGGTTTGGTTTTTCCTTTTCCCCAGCTGCTCGTGGGGGGCTGTTTGGCACGGGACTGAGGGGCTGGGCAGCTCCCAGGCGCTTCCAGCCTCCTGCAGCCTCTCTCGGATGAGAATTCCAGCCCTGAGGAAGGTGGGGTTGGATCCAGCCGCTCTCCCTCGTGTCCTCACCTCCCGTTCCCAAAGGATTCTCGGGCTGCTCCCACTGTTCCAAACAAGGCAAGAGCTCCCTAATCCATCTTGGGAGGTCTCGCCTCGTCCTCCCCGGGGTGGGGAATTTTATTGTCAGCAAAAGGACAGTAATCCTCCAAATCCAAATTTGGAAATCCTCCCAGTCTCTCTGAAGTAAAAATAAAGCCAGTCATATGGCGCTTTGAAGGTGTAATCTCCCTGCTAAGACGCACCACAGATCAGGGCAATTTAATTTTTTTTGATGCTTTTTTAATTATTTCCTCCCCCCTTCACCTCCCCACACTCCAGCTCTCGGTTTTGCTTGGGAATTTCTTGTCCCTGGTGCAGCAAGAATAGCTGGAAACCACCAGACTTGGATCAGGAGCACAACAAATCAGTGACCAGGGCTCAGGTTCCCATGTCCAAATTGCAGAAGTAAAGCAAAGAGGTGGCTCCTTATTAGTTGAAAATGAGGATAACAACCCTACCCTGGCTGTAAAAGGGTGGAGAGGAAGATTTGGGGGAGAAACAGCAAGGAGGGAAATGTTTGGGATGATTGACGGTGTGAGGTGCTGTAGGAACACAGACCAGGTACGTACCAGAGGCAGCAGGGGAAGAGAAAAGCATGCTGTGAGAAGGAATGCAACGTTCTGAGCAAGTTTTCTGCATAATTAATACTTGCATGTGTCTGAATGCATCCCTCATCATAGGTCCTTGCTCTGTATTTTGGGAATTCCGGCTCGATTTTTTTATTTCCTGAACCCAGGGTGAGTCCCTCGGTCCCACTCACCCTCAGTTTTTTCCTCACACAAGTCCAAGCTCAGGACCACTGGTTCCTGCTCACCCCTGACACATCAGTGTTTGTTCTTTACTCAGGATTATTCAAGGATTCCCTCACAGATAAAGCACCAAACAGAGCAGGAACATGCCCAGAAATACCTAAAACCATGGCCATACTTGGAAGGTGGTAAAACAGCTCGAATGCCCTGAGCAGGGAGTTCAGAACCAGGAGAGGATGTGAGGCTCCCAACACCATGAGAAAATGCTTCTTTTTTTGGTTCCCAGTGTATTTTCTGTCTCCCAACACCCACTCCCTCTGCACTGGCTGGCCCACAGTGTGACAGCAGCTTTGTGTGGCTGTCACTCAGCAGAGCTGCTTCTTCTGCCATCAGCCTGTGCCGCATCCCAAAATTGAAAAGCAGCTGGTGAGGAGGGTCAACCCAAAGTTTGGGGAGTTTTGAGCAGCAGAGGCATTTCCCAGCTAGGAAAACATGGGTTAACACATTCCATAAGTGCAAAAATGTGTTTGCCATGAGCTTGGCCAAGCAGAGAAAACCATTACCTGTCCAGCTCTCACACGTAAAAGTCTTCAGACTTCCCAAAATCCATAGCACAGGAATCCTCAGGTCACTGAGAAGGTTTTTCCACTTTCAGACCAGTAAGAACTCATTATTCCAAGATGATTGAATGTACAGGATGTGGTCAGCTGCTGCACACCTCCTTTTACCCAGAGAAAATTTCTGCAAATAGAAGAAAAGATGGAATCAGGTGTGGAGGGATGGAGAAGGGTGGAGAGTAAGTCATGGCAGAAATGAAAGCTCCCTAATTCAATCAAATAAAGCCTGTTTAAAGGTAATCTGCCAGGTTGTCTGAAGTGGATAGATTGCTGACATCCCCTTTAATCAAGCTCTTGGAAATAAAACTGAGAGGGGAGGATGTAACCCAGATAATGAAGAACTGCATGGAGTTATGCTGGAGACAAAGGCAAGTGGGAGAAGTCAGGTGGGGGAAGGTGGTAGAACCGTGTGCCAGTTCAATTTAATTAGTTCATTATCCCTAATTTAATTTCAAACTTCGTTAAAGATAAATTAGATTGGGGAAAAGTCACAGTGGGACTGGGGAAGGAAGTCAAAGGGCACCGGCTGCTAAATATGTTAAAAAACACCAGGCTGGTTTTGTTCTCCTCCCTTTTGCCACTTAGAAATGAGTTCAGGGAACGAAGTGGAGGCAGAGCAACTCCTGGTTCAGGTGCTGAGGAGACGTAAAAGGAGACAGGGAAGTCTCTTCCTTTGGCCCTGACATTCTCCTGCTCTGGCCCCACTGCGAGGAGCGAACACAAAACCTGGGCCAGCAAGAAAAGAAAATTTGTTTGCACTCCCCTGGGCAAACAGAAGTGCTGACAAAACTGCACTCAGTGTCTTTGGCAATGCTTCATGGGTGCCTGTCTCGTGGCCACATTAACTGGGAGATAAGCAGGAAGAAAAACGCTTTAGTGACCCGGGATATTGTCACAGCCCATAAAATAATGTCTTAGAGCCCCTTTTGCTGCCACCTGATCACACCCAGCTCAACTTCCATTTGTGGTAATCGAGAATCTTTCCTGGGAGAGCTTTCTGTCCATCAGACCTGCACACAGCAGTGTCGAGTCCTCTGCTTTCCTGCTGCAGGCTCCAAAAGCACACAAACCTCCCCTCCCACTCAACTGATATCAAATCACAAGAAATCCCCTTGCCTGCTTGGTCTTACTAAATTTCTGTAATTAAGACAACTTCCCTTTCAGGTTAGCTTTACCCAGAAAATTAATGATCTCTATAAAGGAGGAGGAGAACATGGCTAAATACATTTTTCCCCCTTGCAGGTGTGGAGAGGGGTTTTGTTGTGTGTGAGAGTTCTTGAGAGTAAATTGTACAGGGAGAGGACTTTGCACATCCCATTCTCCCTACCTGTGAGCCCTTTTTTATCTCTGTTTATCAGCTGGGGCCACCAGGAGAACAGCCAATATCTATTTAAGGTTGAGTTAGTGAAGCTTTTTCATGGCCCCTGGCTCGGGATCCTCAAGTTAAAGAGCTCTAATGCTGCACTTGTCCTCATTTTCACTTGGCAATTAAAAGGCTAAAGTGGGCAAAACCTTGGGAATGGCCCACCCAAATTTAGGATACCCACACAGCAACTCCATTATGGACTTTTAAAAGCTCAGTCTGTAGGATACACTGTTTTGCCACTGGAAGGGAAATGAAAATGAGAGTTGGCCTCAGCATTGCTGCTGTTTTCCTGGGGCTCGGGCAAACTTTCCACCCTCTAGCAAAGCTGTTCCCAAAATTGCCTTCGTGCCTCTCCCAGCAGTCTGAGCCATCAATAAATTATTGTCAACACCTTGTTTTCTATAGGATTTTTTTTTTTTTTAAAGCCTCCTGGTGAAATATTCATCCAGGAGCTGGCAGCAGAGGAGCTGAGTGGATTGTTCTGTTCCTTCAGGCGTTTTCTCCTGAGGGTCAAACCCTTGTCCTTTCCACTAAACTGACTGTTCCCGGGATTTTGAAAGGGAACAAGGCAGGACTCAAGGGCAAGTTGCTTGCTTCAAACAGCCCCCGTTCAAACCCCAGGCATCAAAGCGTTTTCCAGCGCTGTTTGCTCCCTCTCGGAGAAGAAATTATCTCCTGGTGAGCGCCCATGAGCGTGGGTTGGGTTTAAACTCCTGCTTGGGTCATCCTGCAGGGTTTGCAGAGCAGCAGAATCCTTCCCATCTGCCGCCACCCTCTGGGGAGCCGCTGTGGGAAAGGTGCTCCCTGCACCCCAGGGGAGCAGAGCATCCACACACACCCGGCAGGGGGAAAAGCACGGGGCCGGCAGAGCAGCCTCGGCTTTGGAAGAGGTTTGATGCTCTCTGGAGTTGATTTGACTCACAAAAGCGGCCCCGAGGCTTCCCGGGGAGCTGCTCCCACAGGTGAAGCGGAGCACTCCTGTCTCCCACGGAAACATCAGGCACAGGAACCTTATTTAGCATCTCAAGTGCCCGGCTGGACACGTGCCCTTCGAATGGAAGAGCACGAGTCCGGCTCAGATTCATGATGCCTTCAAGCACTGCTTTTCCCAAACTCAGGTGTTAGAAAGTGTGAAAATGAACTGCCCTTCCTTGGCTGGCTGCTTGTTTTGTCCAGAGAGCTGAGTATTTGCAGACAAGGGACAAACCATGCCCGACCCATACATATTCATCAACGATCTGGATATTTCAGGATGTGAGACAAAAAACTTTGCAGTGTGAGGATTTTTCACCTGGGTTTCCATTTTCCCGAAGCAGTGAGCTTGGTAAACTATTTAATATTCCATCCTGCTTGCTCTCTGTGTGTCTCAGCAAGGAACTGAAGAGCTGTGTGTGTTTTCTAGCCGGTGATCCTGGAGTTTTCACCCGTTGACTTTTGTCTCTACTTGCAGAACTTTGGAAAGTGTCACTCAGAGATATCGAATGCGAGTGATTACCTGACCCGCTGTTACTCACATGAAGATCGATATCTGGAGAAGATCCCTCATGTCTATGCCCCCTTGTCAGACCTCCCACAAGATCTTTATCCTCACCATTCCGACATCTCCTTCTGCTGCCCACCTCCCGGCTCCCGGGCTCCTTACATCTGTCCTAAGGAACAGTATGTTTAAAGTGTCAACACGGCAAAAAAAAAGGAAGAAACTCATGGTTTTCACTTCTCCTGTCACTCAACAACCAAGGCCTTTCAGCCCCCCCTCCCCTTTGCCATTGCTCATGTTGTTAATTTTGAAATCCGGGTGCAATTGCCATGATTCGTTCCAAGTGTCTGCCTGGCTTGCTAATGCTCAAGGGAACACTCTGCCTTCTCCCACGTCCCCTCCAGTCCCTGCATCTTTCTTTTCTCCTCCTGGCTCCGCGTGTGCATGTGTCTGTGGGTGGATGGGATGTGCCCAACCCCGTCCAGTGTCCGTAGGTTTTCCCCTGTGTCGATCCCTGTGCTCTTTGTGCCGGAGTAGCCGGGTGTGGATCCTTCACAGCCCCTGCTCCAGCTTGTGTGAGGTTTTACAGCACAGCCAGCGCTCAGATCTGAGGCTGTGGCTTTTTATTTCTTTTTCTTTTTTTTTTTTTTCCCCCTGCTCTTTTTCCCCCTTGGAAGTGGGGATAACAAATCCCTGTTGTTGTGAAGAGAGAATCAGCCACGATTGCTGAACCAAATCATAAGATGCTTATAACGAAAGATGCTCAAAACCAACCCAAAAATAGAGATCAGGACTTGGTTTAGGCGGTTTGTTTCTGTCCTTTTCCCTTCCTGCTCCCACTCCCAATCTCTTGGATTGACTCTTTTAAAGGGGACATATTTTGGAGTCAACACATTTGGAGGAAGCATCCTTTAAATAACAGGTCTGATAACCTGAAACCCAAAGGAGAAAATAATTATAAAGGAAAACATTCTCTCTAATTTGCCTTTCAAAGCCCAACGTGGCCCCCCACGAGCTTTTCCCCCCTCTCTTCCTTGCATCTGTTGATTGGAATTTTAAAATTAACTCAGGCTGAATATGAAGAATAAATCACGATTTCAGGTAATCTCCTTGCTCTTAATGAAGGATAAAAGCCAATAGAGGAATCTGGCCTTTAAACTTTTATAAAAGCATCTTAGTTTTGGGACTACACCTTTTTTTGATATTGGAATGTGTGTGGGTGTGTAAATCCAAACGTGTCCATTCCCGTGACCACAAAGTGTTTTAGAGAAGGGAATTTATCTCCACATCACATTTGTGTTCACTTGTACTAGAGGAAAAACAAATAAATATCGATATACACGTCAATGTATATAAAAGCAAAGAAGAGGAAGAGGAGGCTGAGGAATGAACACCCTGCCTAAGAGCTTGGTTTCAGGGATAACTCCTGTTTCACCCATGGCATGGAAGAGGTGAGGCTGGGATGGTCCTGAGCAAGGGGATAAAGCTTTGTGGCCAGAGGGCATTTCCTTTCTTTTGGCTCAGGCTGGGAATGTGGCACTCTGCAGACATTAAAATCCCCCTGGGAAACCTGAGGATGCTTGAGCTAATGGCATGTGGGAGGGACAGGTGGGCACCACACCATGGCCCCGCTGCCCAGGCACCAAAACCTGTCAGTGCTGCTCGTACAGGTGAGAAATGGAACTCCCGGCAGGTGATTCTTTTGTGAGAGGAGGTGCGACCCCACGGATGTCCCAGCCGTGCCACCCGGACTGAGACACCCGTTTATTTTTGTATTTCTGGATCTCTGGTTGTTCCCTGCCCTTGCTGTGTCCCCATCGCCTCGAGCCTCACCCTGCCTGTCCCTGCTCCTCCCCAGAGCAGCACATCTGTGTCACTCTGCCTCGTGGATTCCCTGCAGCCTGGCAAACACATCTGGATGTGGGAGAGGAGTTTACACTCGGGTTAGTCGGGCAGCACAGCCCCGTGGGGATGACACCTCGTGCATGGATCCCCCGGGCCCCTGAATGGTGAAAAAACACCCCCAGCCGTCCCCACCCTTCCCCAGGACGTGCTGCCACTCTGCCCTTGACACAGGACGGTGGCTGCTCACAAGGACGAGGTTTGTGGGGGGAATTGCTGGACCTGGAGAGGTGTTTTCCTGCTGGGAGGTGGTCTCCCACTAAATGACAGGTGGGTGCATCAGCTGAGTGACCTGGGGGTGCTTGGCTGGCTGAGGAGCAGAGGAAGGGGCGTTTTGGATGCATTTTTTGGCCAAGCTGACGACCCCACGAGCAGCTTTGCCACACGCTGGTGCACGGAGCGCTCTCATTCCCAAAGGATCAGGGGAGTATCATCAGGACAGCCTTAGAGCACTCCACACAACTTTTCAATCCCATCCTGTTAGTCCTGACTGATGCAAACCTTTCTGGAATCGTCTGGATTCTCATTTCCTCTGCCAGTCTCCAGAAAATCCAGCCGGGTGTTTCCTCACACCAACGGACTCCGGCGCTCCACATCTTCACTCAGATCACGCATTTTTCTCTCTCTGGTTTTCTCCTCAACACACCTTGGGTACTTTCTGGTTACCACAGAGCTGGGAACTGGCTGTGCTCTGAACTGAAGGCACAGCCACCACATTCACCCCAAATCTGCCAAATCTGCCTTTGCTCCCTTTGTTTGGAAAGGTGAGGAGGTGCTGGAAAACCCGATGTCCTGGAAAACCTGATGTCCTGGAAAACCTGATGTCCTGGAATGAACCCAGCACCAGTGACCATGAGGGAAAAGCAAGCAAAAATCCATCCCAAACTTCCCTACCTGCATGCCTGGAATAGCAGAATGCTGCCTGTACTGTGGTTTGATTTGGAGCCTTCACCTGATGCAGTTCCAGACAGATCCAGGAATTCAAATGAGAAGTGGAATATGTTCAGGTCTTCAGATACACGAGGAAAGAAGCCAGACAAAATGGTTGCTTGCCAGAGGAGGCAGAGAACACGTTGCAGGTGGTTTTCTCTGCTGCCCATGTCTGGGAAAACGATCCTTTGATCAGGAGGGGGAAGGCAGGGACACAAACTGCAGCATTACAGAGAAACTCTGCTTGCCTTGTGCGGCTTTGAATCGGAGCTGCCCACAGAAGTCTGCCACAAAAGGGTTTTACCGGGCTTGCAGCAGAGCAAAAGGATTTCAATCCTTCAAAAGGTAAAAGGCAGGAGAAGCCTCAGTTCAAAGCTGTAGTTTGACTTGTGCCAGCACATGTATTTAGTCTAGGAATGTCTCAGTTCTCTTTGCCTCTCCTTAAGAGCTGGGTTGATCTCCAAAGAAATGGCAAGAGGGATTCACCACACACCACCAAATTCCTTTGCACCCTAGGAAAAGGGGGGAAAACCTTGAAGGAAAACCCTGAAATAAGAAATAGTGAGTCCACTGTTTTGGTTTTACAAATCTGTGCCTGGAAATGGTTCTGATTCAGGGCTCCCGTTCCTCCCTCCCTTTCCCTACGGTCGCACAGCAGTTGCCCAATGGCTCTTTCCAAACTTCCCTGCACCTGCTGCCACAGGCTCAGCCCTCACTTTGCTCCATGCTAAGGCTGCCCATGCCTGGGGGAGCTTGCAGGTGCTGGAATCAGGGCCAAGGGGAGGTGTTCTCCTGCTGACACGGTGCCAACTGCCTTTCAAAGATCCCTGCTCCGGAGGCTGAGCCATCCAGCAGCGCTGCTGGGCGTAGATTGCTGAACAAGTCCAACTGGAAACTGGTGGAGGGGGATCCAGTGGGCTGGCAGTGCATGGGAGGAACTGGTATTAGAGGATGGAGAGACATTTAGGTTGAAAAGACCTCCTAGGTGAAGCTGTTCTTGTTACCAGGGTGGAATGTCACGGTTTCTGTTCCATGTGTCGGTGGCGCTGACACCAGAGCTCTTGCAGATGGAAAAGACTGATCACAGAACTTAAATAAAAGTGAGCTGAAGAGTTACAGCAACTTCTGTCCTGCCTGTGGGACTCGTGTGGGGTGTTTGATGTCTGCCTTGCTCCCAGGGCTGCCTTCTTGCTGACTTGTCCTCCACATCCCTCATCCCTTGCGCTCCAGCCCCCAAAATGCACCCACACACACTCCTGCCCTCTCCCCGGAGTCACTGCCTGTTCCAGAGGCTCCTCAGGACTGCAATAACACTTTTCCTGTTGCATCCCTGCCTGTCTGCAGCGCAGGGGACCCAGGACTCACAGGTAAGCACAGGTTCAGTCACCGCCAAGGCTTTATCTGCTGCACATCCCAGCCAGAGCTCTGCCCCCAGAGCAATCACGGAGCTCAGAAGGTGCCAGCTTCGCTTCATTTTGTTTGGGAATCCTCCTCCCAGCCTCCCCCTGCACGTGGGTGGCACGGAGTCAGTCACAAACAGCCATTCCTCGGGGCCAGCAGCTATTTAGGGAAAGAAAAGGGGAGTTCCTCCTCCTCTCCAGCCCACTTCTCCTGCCGGTGGCCTGATTTCCTTGTGCAGGAATTCAATCCTGGCTCCAGAGGCAGGGAGACATTGAACCTGCACTCGTGGGGGAGCAGGGTCTGAGCCGAGTCCAGCTGAACACTCACAACTCCCTATCAGACAAAACTGATCAATAAAAACCAATCTGGGGTTTATATTAAAAATAGCAACGGGGAATTTTTAGCGCTGAGAATGAAAACACCCCGGGATATTTCTGAACAACAAAGCTGCACTGCACAAGGACAGAGCCTCTGCCTCTGGGTGAAGGCTTTTGGAGCAATTCAGCAGTGGATTTGGGGAGGCAAATGGCAGAGGGATGGGCTAGGATGGGATGGGGGGCTCAGGGAGAGAGGGTAAAAGGGTCTGAATGCAGCCTGCACCAGCAGCAGGCACAGCTGGTCATGAGTGGGAAGGGTTTAGGGGGCTGGGGGAGAGGAGCTGACAGGACCAGGGCACGATTCTGTAGGAACTCAGTGCTCCTCGGGGCTGCTCCTCAGAAATATCCAGGAGAGGTTCCATTCTCCTCAGGGCCAGGACAGCCCCCAGGGCTGGCGGTGCTGTCCTCAGCCTGCACAAGGATGAGTTTTGTCCCGTGTTCCTGGAACCTGGCATCACCCCCAAGGCTGCATTTCTTCCCATAGAGGGGAAGAGAGTCTGGATTTATCTCCTGCACGGCGGTTTTTAACACATTTGCACAGAGATTCTCACCGATGCCCATCTAAACGTGGTCCATCTGGGCTGAAAAGTCACACAAACACCCAAAAGTCACACAAACACATGAGTCACACACAAAAAAAAAAAGTGTGGCATCACAGACACCTTGCACAGGTAAAAGGTGCTGGGAAACACATCCATTCCAGCCCTTTTTTTATTTCCTCACAGCTGTCAGGGTCAGCACTGAGTTTTTTGGTCCCTTTCTCCAGTGCTGAATGTCTGATCAGCACCACACTCAGAACAGGAAACTTCCTGCTGGGTCCCTTTATGGTTATATAGAAATTTATGCATCTCTTTATATGTATAAAACTAAAATACAGCTATTGGACTGCACTAAATATATCAAACCTATCAAAACACTTACATGGGATAAATAAATTGATACTTATGTAGTGTAAGGTGAAAGGCTGCTATTTTACCATCTAATCAGCTTTATAAAGATATTTTCTCCTGGAACAAAAAGATAGGCCCCATGGAGGGTGGAGGATGTTCAGAGTGGGGTGGGAGAGCTGCAAATTCAGGGCAAATTCAGGAAAGGGCTGCACTGAAGATTTCACATCCCTGCTGCAAACAGGGCAGGCTGAGTGTTTTTTTTTTTTTC
>VZTX01022575.1:61471-72046 GCA_013400915.1 Pardalotus punctatus | reverse complement strand
TTCTCCTAAACGAGTATTCTCCTTAATGAGTATTCTCCTAAGCGAGAATTCTCCTTAACGAGTATTCTCCTAAACGAGTCTGCTCCTAAACGAGTTTCTCCTAAACGAGGTTTCCCACAACATTGGTGACGGTGTGGATTTTTACAATAAGCGTCGCCGTTCCGCGACAAAACAGGGCTCCCAAATCGCAGCTCCGAGCCCAGGAGCTGGAAGAGATGGGCAGGATCGCTTCCAAACGGACCTGATCCACGGAGAATCCGTCCCCTGAGTGCAGTCCCTCCTTCTCACACTGCACGGGTTCCTAGCACGCTCCCTAATGACTGTAATTAAGTAGTCACGCTGAGTGATGTTAGACACAGGGTTCCGAGCGTTTAGAAGATTAAAGCAGCCCCATCTCCAGGCTCTGAGCTCTTCCCTGTCACGGTGATGATGGGTTAGAGCAGGAGACTGAGCCCTGTGACACGGGTTGTGTCATTTGTCACGGCTCCGGGGTCACAGCATCCTGTCACCGCCTGCCACCTCCCCATCCCTGCAGCTCCCAGAGGGGCAGGGCTGTCTGCAACAGCGGATCTGAAGCCCTGGAAGGGTGAGCTCGCTGTGACTGGCACAGAGATGATGCCTGCATGTCTAATTTGTCATTTGTCAAGCGTGAGGCAGTAAATATCCAGCTGGATTTGCGCAAGTGGAAAGTCCTGCAGAGCAGAGAGGGCCCATCTTCACTTTATTCACTCAGCAGACACCATTTTCTCTCTCTTCTGGTGCCCTTTAGGTAGGAATTCTGAGTCTGGAACCAGGTATGTCAACACCACGCTGATCATGGAGTTTAAACCCATTTCCTCAAGGTTTAACAGCAGCCTGATTAGCTGGGAAATGGCCTTTCCTAAGGGCCTGCTGACAATAGCAGGGGACTAAACTGGAGACAACATTTTCAGCCCCAAAATTGAGCTCCTTCCCTCCCCAACCTTTCCCACCCTTGAGGGCACGCAGAGTTTTGCAGATCCGTTCTCACAGAGCAGGAGACGGGGGCTCAGCTCCTACACAATTGGCATCCAATTCATTTCTCTGCGAATGTGAAAATCAATAGTGTTTATAGAGCCCACAAAGGCCCTCCCATCGGTCACTGTCCTTGTTAGGCTCCTTTCAGGAGGTGATTTTTTGAGCTGAGGAAGGAAAATAATGATCCCCACGTCTTTAATGAAGCCCGAGAAGTCGCCAGGCTTCTGCTCTTGCCCAGAGCAGAGGGAAAGAGTTTCTTGGTAATTTTATGGGATGGACTGGCTTTTCTCAGAATTTTGCCTGGATAGTCAAAGTCTGGTGTTTGCTTTAGCTCCAATTAAGCTCAAAGTGCCTTCTTACCACATGCAAGAACACGTATTCCTTCAGCAGATGTTCCATGATTTCAGCTCCACTTGTGCTTGCAAGTTCCGTGAGCACAACACTGAAAGCCAAGTTCTGGCTGCCCCAGAGCACCAGAAATCCACATATTTTATTTATTTTTTTTTTACTATTACTCTTAATTTTTATTTTTTAATTTGTTCTTCTGTTTCCTGTGCCTCTGATTTTATCTCCAGGAAGTATCCTCAAGCCAGTGTTGGATGTCTGTGTCCTGCCTGTGCTAGGAACAACCCCAGCCCCGTGGTCAGCTGGTCCAGCAGGAGCTTCCTCCCACCTGGGGATGTTCCAGGGGTTTGTACAGATGTTGACTGCTCCCCTTTTCCCATCTGTTCCTCTCCTCCCCGACCCATCTGTCCAATCCACCATTCCCAGCATGGCAGCACCACCTGGAGCTGTAGGAGAAGGGATTTTAGCAGAGCAGGGAATAACCCAGGCTGAGCTCTCCCATTTGCAACTGCTCTTTTTTTTTAAATTTCGTCGGTGTTTGCCTTCCGAATCCCACGGAATTGTTACTAATATTCCATCCCTGCTTATTGATGGGAAACCAGCTGGAGTGTGATTGCTTGTTATATCTCAGGGCCTGCTGATAAATGTTGCTGCTGAGCTGGCCATTTCCCAGCTGCCCGGGGAAACTCCAGAAAACTTCATTTTTCTTTTCCTTAAAAACCCTAAACTGACGGACAGCGCATTCCTCTGGATTTACACCCGTTCCCTGTTCTGGAAGGGCTTTTAGGCACACACAAAAAGGGCTCAGCTCTGCCTTGCTGGCTGCTCCAGGGATTTTTTTTCTGAGTATTTTCAGCTCTTCCACAGCTCCATCCCTCTCCCAGAGGGCAGCAGCATCCTGGCCCTGGGGCAAGGAGCCCAAAAACGGTTTCACATTCCCTGGAAAGAGGCAGCTGATCCCCCCCTGGGCTGGGTTTCACATCAGACTTGGCTTTTCAGCAGCAGCAGGGACAGAGCCCCAGGACCATCCACTTTTTCCCACCTGCTGATCCTCAGGGAAAAGCAGGGATCGGCACAAAATGTGAGCGTTGCTCCCAGCCAAGCCCAAGGGTGGGACAGACCCAAAGGATTCAGCCGCTGTGCCGTGCTCTCTCACGGGGAGGAATTTATAAAGACAGCAAAAAAAACCCATTCAGAGCTCACATTCATTCTTTTTCTTTGGGTTTTGTTTTTTTCCTCTTCCTTTTTGGATTTTTTTTTTTCCCCCAACATGTTACGGATGCAGTCACAGAGCTCCTCAGAATATTTAGATTTTTTTTTGTTTGAGCACCGGATTCCTCTGTTCCCATTCGCTCAGCTAATTACCCTTTTAGCTTGCTTTTGCTCTATTTTCACAGATCTCCTGGTTTATTTATATCTACCTATCTGTAATGATTTCAGAGCCATTACTCACAGCAGCACCAGGAAACATTACATTTCCCAATTTACAATTGCAATTATGATATCCGTCAGAAACAAATGCAGCTGCCTTTAATTTTAAGCAATATTTTGATCATTGTAATTAAAAAAAGAACTTATGGCACTGCACACATTAGAGAAATTAATGTAATTTCCTGTCTGCCTTAAAAGGCATGCAAATAGTGGTCGCTGGATGAGAGATTTAGGGAAGAATTAACCCTTTTTGGTTGCTTTTACCACTCTTCAAGGCACGTTGAAAGCCTTAATGATACGGTTTCTAAGACTTAACTTCAATGTAGGATTTAAAATGTGAGCTCTTTGTCCTTCAACTTCTTTTTTCTCCTACTTTTCTCTTTCTGAAATTGCTAGTTATTAGAGGATTTATGTGCAAACAAGACCATTTTCCTGTCACTGCTCATTTCAGCTCGCCTGTTCCAATGTGTGGGGACAGATGAAATCCAGTTGCTGATATTATAATCATTGCCACAATTGCATATTACAAACTCAATAACAAACTGTGGCAGATCCCGGGTCTGTGGCTCACTGTGCTTTACAACAAGGAGAATTTACAGCCTAAATTTGGATTAATGACACAAAAAACGTCTCGGAGGGAAGCAAGGATTCAGATGAACAGACACAGAACATCCTTTTCATGGAAGTTGAGGCTCATTCAATTAATTTTAATGCGCTGCTTTAGCCATGAAAGGTGGAAGTTTGACTTGTTGTTGTCTTAGCAGCAGGGGATTCATCAGTTCATGGCTTTTCTTGTTGTGTTATTTGCTTTCTCCTCGGTGATCCTTTGGCTGCTGGATGCCATTCCCAGCTTGGGGCTTGTTCTGCAGCAGGGAAATGTTAAAAACAGGCACATGGGAATTGCCAAAAGCTGGGCAAGGCTGGGTTCACCCAACTTTCTGTCCTTTCTGAGTCTCCAGAGTAAATATGGAGGAGAGGTGGCCACAGCCCTTGTAGTGGACAGAATTTAATTGATGCTCTTATCCCTGTTTGTGCTGTGATTGTCCCTGCAGATCCTGGCTGGCTGGTGCTGTAGCAGTGGGAAATGTCCCTGTTTTGAAACTCCTAATGGCCAAAAATAGTGGGAGAAGGGATGTTCTGTGGGATCAGCAAACACACACGTGCCTGGGAAAGCGTGGGTGCTCCGGGATCACGTTGGAGGAGCTGGGGGAGCACAGAACGACACCAAACTAAATGATCTCATCACATTCCCTCTCTTCTGTTCCTATTTCTGCAATCTGGTTGCTGCTCCGACCACAGATTTCCATCAGGTCCGAGATGATCTTGAGATAATTTGATGTCTGTCAGTAACAGGTCAGGAAGACAAAAAACCCTTTTTCCCCCCCCACTTTAAGCACACAGAACTGCAGAAGAGACGATCCTATTTCAAACCGAAAATTTAAGAGTGAGAGAGGAAGGACTGACTTTTAGGAGTTTTCCTCCAGGTTGGCACCTCATCAGGGTGATCACATTCTTAATTTCAGCCTGCAAAGATCAATCCAGTTCGAGGAAGTGAAGCTGCAGTCAGTTGTCTGCACATCAGCGCTCGGAGCATGGAGCAATAATCACTCCCTGATCAGAACTGGCTTTGCCATTATCTGCTGGTGCTGGGCTATGATATATGAAGCAATTTTGGCTGCGACAGTTTCTGTGTGCAAGCAGCTTCTGACTGGTAAAAACTACACAGAACTGGGTTAGGTTTTCTCCCCCCCTTTGTGCTTTCTTTTTTTCGTTATGAAGGAGCAATATTTTAAACTAAAAGGAGTTTTCAAACCACAGTCACCATCATTCATCTTTACAGTCCTGGGGTAGGAACAATCTCTTCATTAGACACTGAATTTTTCTCCATTACAGCACTATCTGAATGCATTTATTCAGTCATTTATTAGAAATAACTTGATGGGGGTGCAGGGATGGAGAGGACTAAATTAAAGCAAAAGGGCTGTGTGTGTAAACACGCCTGTATATTCTAAGTGGAGAAGTCTATAAAGATATTCCAACTTAATAACAGCCATAACTCTGTAAGTCCCAGTGAAAACACCTCACTTGCTGCAGTGATAAGGAGGGGGTGAAGGGAAAAAATGGGGTTGGCTCAAGCCCCATCTGCCAGTGGATTTTTATCCAGCTGGGAATGAGGAAAAGTGATTTCTCTTTAAATGTTACATCAGCATCCAGCTCTTTGTTCAGGGCTAGCCTCGTCTGTCTCAGGCCATGATTGTCTTGTTGGCTGCACTTTGTTTTGAGAGATCTGCAGGCAGCCAGGATTGAAGTGTAACAGGGACAGACGGGTTTGATCATGCCAGGCTTTTGCTTTTAGGATTCCCCAGGCCTGGCCTGTGCTTTGTGTTCCAGGAGTGCCTCGGGGCCAGCTGATCAGAGGCTGGATGTGGAAATTCAGCTCACATTCAGGATGCTGTGCAGATGGAAGGGGCACCTCAGCTCATCAGCATCGCAGGTCAAACCCCTCCTGAATCCAAGGCAGCAGAAGGGGCTGGCTAATGGAAGAGAATAAACCACAGGAGATCCTGAATGGAAAAGTGAGGCACCATCAATGGAAATAATACTGGGAATTTCAGACTGGTCCTTTCTGGACTGCTCTTGTTGTTTTCTGTTTTGTTCGGAGGCCGGGTGAGCTCACTTGGCAAACCCCAGTGTGGTGAAGATGGGGAACTTTGTTGTGCCACAGCAAAATCCTCCCTGCTGCACCCTGTTTGTCTCCTCCAAGCCTTCCCACCCCTTTTCCCTTCCCACTCCCCTTCCCACCCCTTTTCTCCTTGCATTTCCTTTCTTGGATAAAGCTTTGTACCAGCAATTCCCATTTCCCCCACACTGCATGAACTCCTTCAGGGCCCTGCTGAAGGTTGTACTCCAAGGAGATCACACCTTTGACTCGACTCAGAACATTGCTTTTCCACCCAACGTCGTGCTCGGAGCTTGGTTGAGGAGATTAAAAAGCCTCTCCCCCATTTCTGTGCATGCCACACCAGCATTCCCAAGTTAGTTCTCCTAGGATGCCTGTGAGGCTGCTAATTTTAGAGGATCTATCACTGTTTCTGGGTTTATTTTGATTCCCCTTCTCACTTTTATTAAAACAGACAAGTCTTCCCTGCATATTCCAGAAGGCTGCTATGGTTTCTCAGAGGAGATTTATAAAAACTAAACCAAAAAAAAGGGACTATTTCCATCCAAATACTCTTAAAAATTTAACAAAACAACACAACAGCTCATAGCTCAACAGGACCATTTAGTCTTTTATGCTTAATTTCCACTGTGAATCTCTCCCTCAGAAATGTGCTCGTGCAGCAATCGCACAGTGAAAATGCCAGACTGAAAAACAAATGCAGCGCAGGCATTTGGCCTCTCCAAAAGATAGCAGGACATAAAGCAGGATTATGATCCCAGAATGCAATAAAAAGAGATAAAAAATTCAGAAGAGATCAAAGCAATTTCGGAAGCAAATGAAACATTTACATGGGAATCAGACCTTATAAATGGGAAGACAGCAAATGGTATCAGCCTGGATTAGTGTCAAGGGGGTCTAAGGGCAGATGTGTCTCAGGAACTTATTTAGGTGTTGGGGCATCCTCAGAGTGAGATCAGGGCCAGGAGGAGGAGGAGAAGTGAGCTGGGAGGTCGCCTGAGGTCCCCAGGGGATGGGCAGTGGGCTGTGAGTGGGGGAAGAGCAGGGGAAGGTCAGGTTTGTGGGAAGAGCAGGTTTTTGCAGTCACTGGTTTGTTGATAACAGCCATGAGAAGGCTCTTTGCACCCAAAACTTGACAGACATTCAAAGCAGGGAGATTTGCACAAAATCCTTCGTGCAAAACCCACCCCAGTTAGGGAATCACCCAGGAGACAAAGCAACACTTCCCTGCTGCAACTCACACTGGAGAGGGGACTCCCAGCCTGGACTGGGAGAAAACGGGATTTCGTGGTGTAAATGAAGGAAACAGCTGTTCAAATGACACGGGTGAGCAAAGCCGAGCAGTTGGAGATGAAAATATTATTATAACCATCTTTCAACCCTTCCTTTAGGAGCTCCAAGCAGATGGAAGGGTCAGCATTCCCCATTTTAGAGGTGGCAAAGCAATGCACAGAGGGAAGGAAATAGCTTGATCCTGAACCAATAGCAAAGGGAAAGGAGGAACCGGGAAAGAGGAAAGAGGGGACAAAAGCAAAATGACCACACAGGAGAGCAAGCAGGCACACAAGTGAGAAGAAATGCCAAGTTCTCGGAGGAAGAGCAGCTCTGTCTGAGGTGGGGCTGGTCCAGCAAGGGGCTGGAGGCCCAGCAGCTGCTCAGCACGTTGCTCACTCTCTGTGCATAGATAGGGCTGCTTAGCACTGATGGATGGGGGGAGCTGGCAGGGGAGCCAGCCTCTGAAACAAAGCCCTTTGACTAAGTTGTTAATTAGAACCACGGCCTTATCACCAGCATGGACTCTCCATCCATTTCCCTGCATGAATTGGGATCATTCCCAGAAGAGACACAAAGGGAAGGAGAGAACCTCACCCCCAAACCCGGCTGCGATCAATTCTAATTTGCCTGGGACGGGATCCATTTTTTTGTCTCACCTGACAGGGGCTCAGAGAAGCAATTTTTAAATGTCACAGCTCATGACCTCCACCTCTCCTGTCTTCTTCCAGAATTCATCCCTGCTCAGGCTGGGGAATGAGGAAGGTGCAGCAGCCCTTGGGAGACGGTTTCAGTTTAATGCCCAGCATGTTCAGCTTTGGATCTTCTATTGAAATCAGGGAATTTGTTAAGCTGATGAGGGAAGGCTGCAGTAGAGAAACACAATAGCAGAGTGGGATTAGGCCTGGAGTAAGTGTCTGTACTTTGGAGGATTAATGAGAAAACTGCAATGGATTTTACATGGTGAAAAGGATTCGCCGAATGCTTTAGGTGAAATGAAATTAGTCCCACTCATGCTCTCTGAGCCTTCAAGCAGGAGAGGAGACTGGCACCCTCCCATCACGTGTAATAACCAGATCCCCTCCAGCTGCTCTTCTTTATGGAAAATTCCAGTGCAAAACGGCTGGCCATTTATTTCCATTTAGGATGGCAAGCCAGGCTCCATCTCTGGGCACAAGGAGAGCCTAACGAAGCCAACTCTGTGTCCAGGGACTCAGGGCTTCTGAAAGTGGGGAGGAACACTTGCCTCAGACACTCCAGATGCTCAAAACCCTTGCAGGATGAAAGGCTCAGAATGACAGGCGCCGAAATGGAGAGGGGAGAAGGAATATGAGCTCTTTGACACGCTGATTTTTCAGAGGAGAGTAGATGGAGTAAATAAACATGTGGATGGATGAAATCTTCCCAGGGCCACGCTGGCACACGAGGGGAGCCAGGGAAGGGCTTCTCAGCTCCCTGATGGAAGGGACAGATGGGAAAAAGGGATTTGCTGATGCTGGAGCATTTACACTGCCCAGAGCTGCTGCTCCTGGAAACAGAAGAGGCCACTGAGAGCAGCTTGGGCTGGCTCGTGCCTCCTGTGTGTTGCCTTCCAGTCCATCATTCTTTCTAATTAGGCACCTCTGACACACAATTAATCCTATTTGCCTGCCGGCTTTTTTATCTTTCCTTCTGCTTTTATCAGGCAGGGAATTAGACTCTGCTCGCATGTAAAGTGCACTGCACGGACCGGGCTTTTCGGGGGGATTTGGAGAGTTTTCAGAAGGCAGTGCCCAACCCATGATCTTAAAAGTTTGTTAGGAGTAATTAATTTCTTTCTCTTCTTTTTCTAATCGCTAAGTGCTGATTTCACCTATGCTCAGACAAGCAGAAAGGCAAAGATGTGAGGGTGGGTCAGAGCTCAATTCAACGGTGCAAAGTCCAGCAAATCCCAGTTTTCAGCCTTCTCCCCTCGATTTACCCTCTGTCCCCATCTCAGGCTTCACCTGCAAATCCCACAGACCTGCAGAGCTGAACTTCAGGCCACAGTTTCTCTCACCAGGGAAGGAGGTGGGGACTGAGACTTTGGGTTGCCTTAGGCTTTCCTGACCCTTTTTCACACCCTAAAAGGATTGGTCTCACCAACCTCCAAAAAGGAGAACAGGAAAAAAAAAAAAAAAGGTAAAATTCTTGAACTCACAGCATGAGCATTTTGGCAAATGAGACAGGTTAAATCTCACTCCTCCCTGGGATTCCCCCATGAAGCACCTTCCCCTTAACCGGGAAAGAAAAAATCTGTCTGCACTGAGGCAAGGTGAAGATGGACTGCAGAAAAGGTCTAGTGACCTCTGAATCCAATACTTCTTCCCATGCACAGGTCAGAGGCAGAATAAAACTCCCACACAGCCCAGTGCCCTTTTCCTGGGCACAGGGAATAGGGATATATTCCCTTTTCATAGATATTAAGCTCCCTGCCAAGCAAATCCATCCTTCCTGGCCCTTTTCTCGACCAGCTCAATGCATCTCCAAATGTATTTGCAGCTTCACCCTCAGCCTTGTTTTTGTTCTTGTTGGGAACGGGGATGAGAAAATTGCAATAATGAGAGTTCTACACCTGTTTAGGAAATGAAGAGGCAGGAAAAGGCCAGGCTGCTCCCCCTCCCTGTTACCTGTTCAGCAAGAGCTGTCTTCCCCAATCAGCCCTAATTCCAGCCCTCCCCACAGCCACCCTGGGGATCAGGCCTGTTAGTCCCTCTTTGTTCCAGCGGTTTTTTTGATTCCTGTAAAACAATGATTAACAAGACACTTCTGACTGAGCAGGTACTGCAGAGAGCTGCACCTTCCCCAGCAGCTTCCTCTGCTGCCTTTTATATATCACACTGAAATGTAATTATCTTCACGGTGCAGGGTGTAAATCAGGGTGTGTGTCAAGACGATTTCCCTCAGGGTTTTATTTTATTGCGTAATAATATTTGACACAGGGCTTAGAGGTGCTGTTACCTGCCTAATCGTGTGAAACAATTTCATGTGCAAACAGCTGGTAAGTGTGAAAACTACCATAAACCAGCTCCAGGAAACGCTCTGCTTCCTTATCTATTCTTGGAAAATACCCCTTGGCATCGATGCTTCCCCATCAGGCTGGGAGGAGCAGGGAGAATCCAGTTCCATCCTCCCTCCCAGCTCCTTGGTGTCCAGAGGGGAGCAGGGATTCAGGGTCTCCACCTGCCTTAAGCCCCTCAGGCCAGAAGGGATGGAGATAATTTGGAGTAGGGGCTGGCTGGGTGTGTTATCTGAGAGAGGAAATCCTCTGTCACAGGGATGCTGATCCGGCCTAATCGTGCACAGATAATCTGGGAAAGGGTGGTTTGGCTGTCACCCTGCTCAGGTAGAGATTTTTGCATTCAGTTTCGCTCAACATCCACCTTTTGGGGTTGGTGTTTCACCACGCTTTGTCCTAAAGAGGATGTGAAGTTCCCGAGGGCTGCAGGGACACATCAGGCACAGGGGGGGCACAGGGAAAACTTCGGGGAGTTCAGCAGGGAATCCAAAGTGGAGCTGAGACGCTCAGTCCTTATTTACAAACCCTGCTCTGGAATGAGTGTCCCTGAACGGTAAAATGCTCCTTTTCTCGGAGGTGTTCAGAACACAGAGATGAACCCAATCCAGGCGTGAAATCAATAGGGAAAAATGAAAGGGGGCGATCCAGGCAGGAGAGATCCCCAAATCTGAGCCCTCCCTGCCTTTTCATTTTGGGAACAGGAGGTGGGAAAAATGAAAGGGGGCGATCCAGGCAGGAGAGATCCCCAAATCTGCACCCTCCTTGCCTTTTCCTTTTGGGAACAGGAGGTGGGAAAAATGAAAGGCGCCATCCA
>VZTX01022575.1:43405-61340 GCA_013400915.1 Pardalotus punctatus | reverse complement strand
GGGGCGATCCAGGCAGGAGAGATCCCCAAATCTGCGCCCTCCTTGCCTTTTCCTTTTGGGAACAGGAGGTGGGAAACATGAAAGGGGGCGATCCAGGCAGGAGAGATCCCCAAATCTGTGCCCTCCTTGCCTTTTCCTTTTGGGAACAGGAGGTGGGCACAGCTTTGTGCCTGTGCTGCAGAAAAAGCCAGGAGCACAGCGAGAGAAGCAGAAAGGGGAGATGTGAGCAGCCCTGCCCTGCTTCTCTCGGCACAAATGGGAGCCTCCGACTCTGCCTCGGGGAGAGGGCGACAAAGGAGAGGCAGAGATGGCAATCTTGGAACAATGGTGGTTATTTATAAGGCTTTTTTTGTGCATTGGAGATCATAGCCAAAAGGCATCTGCCTGAGGTCTGAATTAGAGTGGGGTTGGGAGGGGAGGTGGGCAGCTGCTTGAAATCACCAGCCTCCAAGTCACTATTTTTTTTCTCCTCAGGGTAGCTGGCATTGTCAATGATGGTTTAACCTACTTACGATAATAATCCCTGTAATAAAGGCATTTTTTAAAAAATCTCTTAGCCCGAATGGCTGCGTGGAGGGGTATGGGAGCTGCTGTGCAGGGAGGTTCTGTGTGTGGCTTGCCAGGGAAGAGTGGTGAGGCAGCCATATTCTGTTCTATTCATTTTTTAATGCACTCCCAGACCACCACCCCCTGCCAGGCAAGAGAATTCCTTTCCAGGAAAGGATTTGGCAGGGACTGTCCCTTCCCCCCGCCCTCCAAAAAACAGATATCCTCCCCGTGGATTAAGGCATTTCACATCTGGAGCAATATTAGATCATCGAGGTTTCTGATGCATCCTGAAAAACCCCTAATCCTGGCCACCATCTGGCCCGAACCCCCTCGCCAGCTGCTGGGTCCCCTTTTGGGCACTCGGTGCCAAAATGTGTGACCTGGTGGCACCACCAACAGCTTGCCCTGCTGTCCTGGTGCCAGGGCAGGCGGCTGTGGTGCCAGTGGTGCTGCAGTGGGCACGGGGAGCCCTGGAGCCTGTTAATCTCAGCTGGCTGATCCCCAGACGGGCAGAATTCCTGGATAAACCATTCTGATACTGGGAGCAGCCCTCTGGGATGGCTTTGGGACCGAGGTCTCTCAGCTGTCTCAATTTCACAGAGATCTTTCGAGGCCATGCACAGAGCTGGCCTTGCTCTTTATCTGTGTTTTGCTGCTACTCCTCACCATAAAGCCCTTCTCCCTCCACTTCCAGGACTTTTCCTCCTGCAGAGCACGGGTGTCCAGCAGCACTGTCACACCTCCTGACTCCATTTAATGGGGTGCAGCCCTCACTGTCTGATTCCAGCTTTGATCAGCTCCTGCCCAAACCCTTCCCTGCTCGCCCACTCGGAACTCTGAGGAAACCTGAGCGCCTGCAGCCAGCTGGGTGCGGTGGCCAGGCGAGGACACGTCCAAGGAGTGGGCTGGAACCTGCTCTCTCCCAGAGCTTTTCCCCCAGGCTCAAGGGTTTTTCTGTGTATTTACCAGATATCTCGGTAGTGAGTCACTGGGAACAGCACGAGCTGTGCTGGACGTGTTCGTGTTGGGAACAGTTCGGAACAGCGGGAGAGAGCGGCAGGGCTGGCAGGGAAAAATCTCCGGGCTGTGCCTGGCTGTGAAGGCAGGGACTGTGGGCTGTGTTATCCCCTCCCTCTGCACCCTGCCATGGGCCTGGAAATTGTCACTGCCCTTCATCCCTGGCTGCTGGGTGAAGCTTTTCCACCCAAACCCATGGTGAGGGTGACAGGGACAGCCGAGGGATGAGGTGCCCTGGGCAGCCTGGGGCTGTGCCTGCTCTCCTGCCCAGGCAGATCATTCCATACCGAGTGCTGGTATTCTTGGGGGTGCCCAGAGACCTTTATGGAGCTGCAAATCCCAGCTGCTCCAAGCAGGGAAGTGTGGAGAAATGGCTCGAGGAGCAGCGTGGCCATGGAATGCCAGAGTCTGTGTCTCTGCAGATTTTGCCCCTGCAGAACACAGAGAGGGCCTTGNATGATTCTATGACATGTAACATTGCTAGGTGCTGCAAAAATGTACTTAAGGCTGTAAACCTGATGAATAAAGGGATCAGACCGGACCGGATCGGATTTTGGGGGATTGATTGAAGAATGGAATAAAGATTGAAGGATTGAAGCTTGCTTATAAATCATATTGATTTGTGCGTCTTGCTTCATTCACCGATGGAAAATGGCGCCTTTCTCCTAAACGAGGTGTCTCTCAAATGAGGTTTCTCCTAAACGAGGTGTCTCCTAAACGAGTTTTCCCACAACATTGGTGACGGTGTGGATTTCTTACAATACGTGTCGCCGTTCTGCGACAGGGAAGGAACAGCTGTGAGGCAGGGAGAGATTTCCCCGAGCTGGAGCAGCAGGCTGCAGGGCTGCCATGGGACTAAGGGAGGCAGGGTGACAGCAGCTGCATGGATGAAGCCTGGGAGGGAAGGAGAGGCTGCCTTTAACATCCTGGGGCTCGTCTTGGTTGTTTATCCTTCCATCAGAAAGGAGGGCTGAGGTGCAGGCTGGAAAATCCTTGGAGGGATAAATGATGATTTGGACCTCGCTGGAGGGACTGTGGTGGCACCTGGCACACAGGACCTGGGTGTGTGGCTCCCACGTGGGGTGGAGGGCTGGAGAGCAGGGGCCTTCATCCCCATCACTGGGGCAAAAAATCAAGAAAATTGGGCAGAATGCCCCCAGAATGCTCTCAAAGTGACTGCTTGTCACACACACCATGCCCTGCCTTCTGTCCCCTGCTTCCAGGACTGTCACCAGCAGCTGGACTGGCCCAGGGCTGCTGTTTCCCACCCCCATCATCTTCCTCAGCGGCATTCTGGAGCCTGCTCAGGCTAATGCAGGGTTTTATTCCAAACCACCCATGAAACACAGCTCGAAAATTGCACTTGCTATTGCTACCTCAGCCACTGCAATCAAAGCCGAGGAAATGTGCAGCTCGGAGAGCTCTGAAAAACAGCCTAAAAAAAAAGGTCAAAAGGGAAATGGAGGCAGAGCAGAGCCCAGCAGCAGTGACTGCTTTGATTGCCCTGATGCCAGGGACGGGGGCTCCCCAGGTCTGGGGGCTGCAGAGAGCTGATCCCCTCTCCATTGCAACATCTCAAAGGAAAAGAGGGGTTTAATCAATAATAAAATAAGAGGCAAGAGCAAATATGCTCAGTTTTGGGGGTCCTGTTAACCCTGTGTAGATCACATTAAACACCAATAAAATACTTAGTGCTCTCTGTAAAGATGTCAGCATTTATGAAGCGCTGTAGTACAAGCAGCTGGATCTCATCATTGTCTTTTTGCCTGGGATTTTGGAGGGGAAAGGAGCAGCGTTTGCTTTGAACATCATTGCCAGAAATGAACATTTGAACATTATTTCACAGGGACATGACTGTGTCAAAAGAAGGTGGGATGTGGTGACCCTAGAAATGTCTAGAGCAGTAACGGGGTCTTCCCCATGCTGCTGTCACCTGAATTCCTCGGAGCCAGGAGGTTTTACAGCCAGGCTGTGCTCTCAGCTTTGCCTCGCAGGTCCGGGTCCGTGGGAAGGGCCAGGGGAAAGGAGCAGCCTGAGGGGACAAAGTGTCTGTCCCTGCAGGAGCAGGGAGAGCTGTCACGTTCGGATCTGAAGCCAGCTGCTGGAGACAGTCGCAGGATGGATTACTCCCAGCTCTGCCCTCGGTCTGGAGACAGAGATAACAGACTGGTTTTATGTCACAGACCACAAGCCCTGCCTTTTCCATCCTCTGCATCCCCACATTCCTCCGATTTGTACAACATCCCCGGCTGCCAGGCAGATCTGAGGTATTAAAAACAGGATCCTGAAGAAATCTGGCAAAGGCTTTGCTATCTCAGCCTCACAGCAGGGCAAGATATGGAGCTGAGGGAGCATCTATCAGAGGACACAGCACCCAAAGCATCCCCCAAAGAGCAGCAGCCGTGGCCACTGCCACCTTCTCCTGAGACTTATCTGAGGGGAGGTAAAACATCTGTGGCAAAGCGAGAATATTGTCGGTCTTTCACTCACTTTCCACGTGCTGGGATGGCCCAAGTGACAGCACAGAGCCACAAGGACTTGTGAAAAACACAGCAGAGTGGTTGTGGTGGTCATGCAGCCCAGCAGCGATGGGGTATGGGCGTGATGGATGCTGCTGATCATCCTCTGCAACACTGAATTGCCTTTTTAGATGGGAGTTATCAATTTTGCTGCCATAGCAACCCCAAAAGTCACCTAGAGGGCTGCCTGTCTGGGAGAGCAGAGATGGTTTCTGGATGAGATAGGGGAGAAGTCAGGATTTCTGGGATTCTGGGCCCATCTGGGGGGTGTGAGACCCCAGGGACCAAAGCAGGGCACTGGGGGACAGAAGAGAGGAACCAGCCCCAAAAACGGGCGCTGGTGTTTCCTGTCACAACCCAGCCACTTCCCCTACATCTTTCCTACATGAGCCCCCCTTGAGTAGAGTTTATTGACATTGAGACCCATTTTTCCTTTGTCACAGTTCAACAAAATCTCTTAAGGGGTTTAGGAGCTGTAGGGGAGGACAGAAAAGCCTTTTCTCAGGTTTGCCATATGCGGTGTGATCCCGTAACTCCGTTTCCTTGGAAAACCAGGCTAGAACTGGAGCACTCCAACCATTTCAGCGCTTTTCTGTGAATGTTTTCAAACCCAGAAGTTTAGCAAAACTGCCCTTTTCAATGCAAATAGCTACAATTTAGCTAAATAGTGATTTTCCAACCAAAGATTTCACAGAAAAATTCTCAGACAGCTGCACAGAGCAGCTCAGAGAAACCAGGGTTTCTTTCCTTCATTCTGACATTCATATATTGCACATTTTAAACATGTTCCTGTCTGTGAGCTGATGTCGGCTTCTCATTCCTACCCAGCGTTTGAAGTGTATTAATTTTATTGAAAGACCTTGTCAAAGCTGTCTCTGTGTCCCCATCTAGGATGCTGGCTCTGCAAAGCCATTTTATTTTCAATCTGACCCACTGAGCACTGATTGCAAACAACGATTTCTTCTGCTTTCGCCCCCTCTGCACACCACCCTCCTTTTTGTTTGGAGTTTATGGTCACTGGCTCTGGGTTGTGTCATTATTTGCCTTTGTTCCGTGTTTTAACCTTTGTTAGAGACTCGGCCATTGTGCAATTCCTGTTCAGTGACCTATAATATCCTAATTTAGTTGGCATTTTGATCTGGGTGAACAATCCACTGCATGCAAGGCTTCTTTCCCTTTCTGTTACCCATTCCTTTAAAAAGATCTCCTCTGTATTTCCTTACCCCCTTCACACCCCATTCTGTGTTTCCTTAGGTTGCCTTTCACTCCTCTCTTTTTTTCTTGCAGATCAGCCTCAGCTCTCTCCCCTGCTCCTCTCCCAGCCCCTGCCCTGTGCCATGGCACCAGGAGGTCCTGCAACCCAGGCATCTGCTCATCCTCCCAGGATCAGCCTGATACGGAAACTGCTCCTCTGCTGAGGCTGAAAATTTCATCAGCTGCCGGTGGATGAAAGAATGACCCTAAAAACATCTGGGGATTAAAGCCCCCCACTTCTGGGGGCCAGCAGAGAGTGCAGGGGGGGCTCATTATCACGAGTGGGAGTCGCTGCTGTTTGGTTTTGTTCCGGGGGCTGAGACAAAGGACAGGGACTCGGAGTGTCCCGGACAGCTCCTGGCACCACAGCCCTTCCCTGGATCGGCACTGGACAGCGGCAGAGGCAGAGGCAAAGGCAAAGGCAAAGGCAAAGGCAAAGGCAAAGGCAGAGGCAAAGGCAAAGGCAGAGGCAAAGGCAAGGGCAAAGGCAAAGGCAAGGGCAAAGGCAAAGGCAGGAACCTTGCAGTGCCTCTGGTCTTTGCAGCCACAGCTCAGGATCCTCTCCCAGCCCCGCGCTGCCCTCGGCCAGGGCTTTGTCACCCAGAGCCCCTAAGGACACGGAGCTGGAGCTCTTTATTCCCCTCCTGCCTTCCCCAGGATCCCCAGGGGCTGAGATCAACTGGGCTGCTCCACAGCCACCTCAGGGCAGAGCTGGTTTGGAGCCTGAGAGCTCAGAGAAAAAAACCTCCCCGTTCTCCTCCTGCTGTCCCTGTTGGCTTTGAGTTTCTCCCTGATGGATTCCTCTGCCAGGAGACCCCAGCTGGGAGCTGCTGCTCGCATTTCCTCCGGCCCTGGGGACATGAATATTGCAGGGCCTGGGAGCCAGCAGTGAACCAGGGGTCTGTCCGTGCTAATTCCCCTCCAACACGGCATCAACACCTCGTCACCAGTGCAGGCAGGCACAAGGCGCTGGTCTTGGTGGAAACACCAAGCACAGGGCAGTGCCAGGGCAAGGCGGGGAGGAAACTCAGTGCCAGGCTCTGTCAGTCTTGCAAAGCAAGAGGAACCAGCGTTGTTCATCTTCTGCTGAACATCTTCTCAACACGGCTGAGATCTGCCCGAGATAATCAGCTTAGGGAGGAGGTAAAATGGGTGAATAATTTAGAAATGGGTGGAGTACTCTAATTGTGCTAGAGGGCTGCTTGTCTTTGTTCGGGTTCAGGGATCCTAAAGGAGCAGCATCCCCGTACCTGGCAGGTGTCAGCTGGTTGGGACCCCCATGTCAGTGCAGCCCTCTGGTTCCTCCCTCCTTGCTTCCAGCTAAAATAACCACCCTGGGGAGCCACACTCAGCTCTGGGGCGAGCCTGGGAACGCTCCAGTGCACACACCCAGGAGAGGCACACACAGGAAAACACCCTTCTGGCAGCTCCCAAATCTCTGCTGTTCCATCACCACGGTGGCATCCTAACGAGGACATGGAAGAGGAAGATAACACCGAGAGGGAGGGAAACAAGGCCTGCTTTTCTCTCTCAGTTCTGTTTGGAAGGAAAGGCAGAACGTGGCACGCAGGACTATCAGATCTGTCAGCACGACAAGTGGCACGGGGAGGGAAGGGAAATGCGATTGTGCACACCATCCCGGGGCTGGCTGGGGGAAGGAGAGGGAAAACAGAGGGAAAACAAGACGCGGGTGTTCGACAGGGAGCCAGCACGTTTGTTATCAAAATGGAAATGCGGCCCTTTGTTGATGGAGGTGTATCTGCTTCCCATTGTCTCCCGTGCCAGCCCCGTGAAAGGCTCCTTTGATGGCTCCGTGTTTGTGCACCGGCTATGAAATTGCTTCAGAAGACAAAGGGAGTTCGTGCTCGTGGGTAATGAAAAGGAGGTGAGGGCTCCGCTCCTCTCGCCCCGGCAGCGCAATTTCCCCTGGAGCAGCTGTCAAAGGCTCGCCGAGAAAATTGGAAGGCTGAGGCTGGATGGGGGGCCAGCGATGGGCAGGGGGAGCGAGGGCTGCTCTTTTTCAGGGCTAACGTGGCCATCTGCTCTGACTGAACTGGTCTGCTCATGTCCAAGTGTTCCCAAGCCCTGCGGCCACTCATTCCCGGCTCCCTGGTGCGCTGTTCCATCAGCAGGGAGGACAGGACAGGACCAGGAGCTCTCTGCCTCCCAGAGCCACCTCAGACCCTGCCAGGAGTGCGATGGGACCTGCCCTGGGACAGGAATTATGTCTGCAAGAGCCCGAGGGCTGCACATCCCTCTCCTCGCCCTGCTGATCACCAGCGCAGTGCACCAGGGGCAGAGCTGCACGTGAAGCAGCATCAAACGGAGAGAGAGCGGGTTTAGATGAAATTTTAGGGAAGAATTCTTTCTTGTGGGGGTGGCCAGGCATTGCCCCATCCCTGGAAGTGTCCAGGGCCAGGTTGGACGGGACTTGGAGCAACCTGGTTTAGTGGAAGTTGGCCCACGGGGTGGAACAAGATGGGCTTTAAGGTCCCTTCCAATCCAAACCATTCCACAATTCCACAATTCTCTGATTGTTATTCGTGGGATTTGTGGAAGCAGGTAGAGAGGTCAGGCAGACAGGCTCCAAGATGGCGAAGAAGAAAGTTTTGTTTACAAGAAGTTCTTTTTATACACAGTAATAAACAAGTGTCTATTGGCCAAAGACAATCCACCCCCAAAGACCTATTGGTTATGGCTTGTACACCTCTAACACAAAACACAGAGATTAAGAAAGTACAGTTTATCTGTATTCTCCATGAGAGAGAAAGAAAATCCTAAAACACTGCAACTACATCTGATCAAAACAGCAGGGATAACACGCTTGAGAGACACATTAGCCATTGGAAAACCACCCAGCAAAGCTGAAAAAATTTTAGTACCCAAAGCACAGCCCAGCTCAGCTGGACACTGCACCAGACAGCAGCAGCAGCACATGGCCCAGTCCCCCAGCTCCTCACCTGGAATGTGCTTTGCACCTGGATTTCTCCCTATTTCTCCCTCTTTCCCTGCTCCTCACCTCAGTTCCTTGCACACCTGTGTCCCACAATGTCCCCACCACCGCTCCTGCTGCCCTGACAGAACCCAGGGCCAGCTGTGAGTGTGGAAACCCTCTCTGATCTCACACACACACTCCTGCTCATTAACTAATGGTGTTCCTAATGGGAATGGGTGTCTGTCCTCACCCCTCCTGCTCGGCTGCAGAGTTTAATGGCTCAGTCATGCTCAGCCGGCCTCGCTCCTTTATCTGCTCAATAAAGAAATGGTTTATGGCACATCCATGCCTCGGCCCGAGCTGGCAATTTCACACAGGTCTTATCAGCACTCACACACACTGTAAGGCCGCTGGAAATTAGATGTGGGATTCGCATGTCTAACAGCCGGGGTTAAACGCTTTTTTTCCCTTTTTTTCCCTGCTTTTCCCCTCTGCTGCTCCGTCTTCTCCCCTCCCTCCCTCGTCTCACCGGTTACAACACTGACAATGGCTCTAAAAGGATAGTCTTGCCTGGCTTCTGGTAAAAGATGTTAATTTATTGTAGTCGCTCCTTTATTTGATTATTGGTTTATTAAAACTGCCAGGGGTGAGAGCGTTTCTCCTCGAACAAATCCTTTAATCTGTTACCAGCTCTGTTGGCAAGACAAACACAAGTGGTTGTGTTTTTTTGGGGGGGATCACAGCCCCTTTTCAGCAGGGGGAGGTGGCAGGGATGCAGCCAAGCCATGTCCCGTGCTGTGCAGCTCAGAGGAGCTGCCTGCCAGGAAGGGCTGTGTCCAAAAGCTGTCACACTCTGCCTTGGACACACTCAATTTCCATTTGTTGAGCTCACCTGCATCCTCAGGAGCTCTTTTGAGTGCCTGAACTCTCAGTTTCAGCCTGCCTGGCAGGACCCTCTGCCTTCTGCACCCCAAAGGGGCTCTCTGCACCTCGCTCTTTCCCCCCAGCCCCACTGCCCTGCTCCTGTCCCTATGTCCCCTAAAATGGGGGTCCTGCCCTCTCCTGCCCCACGGCACCATTCCTGCAGCCCTCAGACCCCACACCTGCTCCTCCCCTCTTGCCCAGAATTTAGCTGGACGTCCCCACAAGTGCCTGTGGTGCCCGAGGTGACTTTTGCAGGTACAGGTGGGGCTGGTTTCTGTCACCAACAAAGCCCAGGGGCTTTCAGAGCCAAGCCTGCCGTGTTTGCACTCAGGGCTGGAGTTATTGCAGCAAACTGCAGCTCCTGGAGCCCTCCCCACCCCGTGGATCCCTCCAGATCTCTCCCCTTACCCCTTCCAAAGCACCCTCTTTTCACCCCTCTCAGCTGCAGATCCCGACTCCCCTTCTCCTGCTCTGCCTTCCAGCCCGGCCCCAGCCGGGATACTTTTGATATTCTCCCCACACAGGGATATTTTCCATATTTTCCCCACACAGGGATATTTTCCCTGTACAGGGAGATTTTTCCAGTGGTAGCAGCTTGTTCCAGGCTGCAGTGCCTGCCACATGGAAGTCAGCAGCAGCACAGCAGAGCGATTAATGACAGTGGTTAACATTTTATACAGAGCTTCCCAGCCTAAGTGTTGCAGGGCACTTAGAGGGTTGCATCCAAATACAGCCCCTGGGCTCCTCCAGAGACAGGAAAATAGTCCCCTGGGCACCACGAGCTGGATTAGTGGCGTGTGGGGACCTGGGAGGGCAGGCAGAGGCGAAGGTTGACTCCCTTCCCTCTGAGCTGGAACAGACCACTCCAAGCAGCTTTAAAAATCCTCACTTGCAGGTCTAAAAGTGACACAAATTCAGCGTTTGGAAGTTTGTTGTCGGGTTTTTTTTTTTTCTTTAAGACACTGCTATTGCAATTCCTGGAGGTTTTGGGGGAGGCTTGGCACAGATTTACACCTGGCTGAGGGGAGGAGCAGCCCCTTACGAGATTGCTGGACCTGCAGTTTGAACTCCAAGGACAGGAGAGGGGGGGAAGCCTCCCAAAATCTGCTGAACTCCCTCCTCTCCTCTCCCCCTGCTGCTTCTCAACTCAAAGTCACCTTCAGCACTGCTGGCTGGGGCAGGACAAGGTGCCTGTGGCTGGAATTAAAGCAGGTTTTTTCCACCCTGGGGAATCTGCACATTGCCAAGGCTGACAGCTCCCGCACTCAGCGATGCTGCTGAAACATCTTCATCACAACTGTCCCAGCTGACCTGTAATTTAATTTTCTTTCTGTTTTAGGCACGGACAGTTGCATCCTCCTGCCTTCCAGTGGAGCAGAATCACAGATATCCAACACCTCCTGGCCAACCCACACGGCTCTGAGGGAGGGGATGCAGTGACTCTCCTGGACAACTTGTTCCTCACTCCTCTCATTAAAAACCTCTCCCTTTGACTTCACCTGGATTGTCTTGCTGCCTTTTTCCTCTCCCATTCATTAGAAATAAATAAGTGATGAACCAAGCAGTTTTCCCGCCTCCCTTGCTCCGTAAGAGCTTTTGACACGGTCCATAGAAAACGAACCTCACCCAGAACTTAAATTTTCGTCCTCAAACAGGAGACACTTGAGATTAAGGCCTGAGACTTAGAAAAAAATTGCTTTGCACACCTAAATAAGAGGCATTTATGCAATATGTTGATTCTAAACCAGGATCTGTCCTCTCACGATGAGAGTGGTGCCTCAGGGCATTAATCTCCTGCTCACATGTCAGCGTTATGGGCAGAGAGGGCTGAATAATTCATCAATAACCCTCCAAATTTGGCTTCCCTGCCTGTCAGGGAGCTCTCTGTCTCTCCCAGAATCTGTTCATTAGGTGAGGTAACTCATAAAAATGGCAGAGGCACCCCGGGTGTGAAGCCCTGCTCCGAGTGGAAGTTTTGAATTTGCTTTGCTTTGCATCAGGAATTAGCTGGGAAAATTCCAGCAGGGAAATGAGAGCTGTTTGGTGTTGGCTATGCTGCTCACACGGCTCTGGCTGTCTCCTGAGCAGCTGAACTCAACCCCTGGAATGAGTTTCCCGGGTGAATATCACATTGGATTTCCATTAATGTGCTAAAACAGTGCTTAAAATTCGCTTCTCTCAGTCAGACCGATCTATCTCTCTGTCCATCTGTATCATTTTATTTCCAGAGCACCCATCACTGCTCCATCTAATTATTAATTCCTCCACTGGAATGCTTGCTGCAAGCTCCCATCGAAGGCTTGGAGATACAACTGGAGTTAAATCGGGTGAAAAATGACAACAGATATTGTCTGGATTTCCCTACATTTAATCCCAGCTTTCCAAACCCTTTTAAACTGCTGAACAACATTCACACATCCAGAAAGGGGTGGAGGGGCAGAGGAATGAAAATAAATGGAAGTTTATGATTGCTCAGAAAAAAATTCCACTAGAACTGGCAAAAGCTGATGGAAAGGAGAAGAGCTTGGTTATTATTTTTATTGCAGAAGAGTTTGTGAGCCCCCAGAACAAAGTCAGGACACTGATCCTGGAAGCAGCCAGGGAAAAAGTGGAATAGCTCAAATCAGGAGGTGTGACAATACCTGGGGACAAGGCACAGGAAAAGAGGGAGAAGGATTTTGAGAAGGATGCAAGAAACCAATACAGAGATGGGATTACTGGGATCGTTCAGGGAATGACAAAATTACGAGACAAGGCACCCGTATTTCTGCCAAGTGGAGGCTGAAAGGGCATCAGATGCCAAAAGAGCAGAGGAAACAGGAGGAGGAAAAAGCAGAGGATGAAGGAATTTCAGCCCTGCAGCCAAACAGGACCAAGGAGGGGGCAGGAATCATCTCCTTTCCCCCACCAGCCAGAGATTTACAGAAGTACAGATTCCAACATCATTTTTCCATGGATTTGAAACCCTCCCCAGCCTGAAGGGAGGGAAAAGCAAAGCCCATCTCTGTCGGAGACGTTGCAAAAATGAGTCACTCTCCTCTCACCCCGGAGCGCCGCCGTCTCCTCCAGGTGACAGCTCACGTGGGAGGATAAATATAAATAAAGAGAGGGAAGCTGCAGCATTTTGATGACTCATGTAATATTCATTTTGAATTAATTTGTACATGATTCTAGGAAGAAAAAAAAAAAAAGAAAAAGCAGACATTCCATAAGATTATATTTTTTTGCGAGCTCCAATTTGCTGCTGGCAAGGAGCAGTGCTCGGGTCTTTTATGGGTATTAGTTCCATAGCGTATAGCAGGAGGCAGAGGAAGTTTAATTATGATTCACTGAGCCACATTGTGGGTATGTTTTAAAGCCACTTAATTAGTGTAGAAATATACAGCTGTAATTATCCTGAAATATGGCCTAATTAACCTATCGAAAACCCATGCACGTGGCTCAGGAAACTTGGAAGCATTAATAGTCTATTAATACAGCGGGGCTGACAGCCCATCATGCTCACGTTTGGGAACAGGAACCTCCTCCCGTGATCTCCCATGGAGCAGAGATTCCTGTGACAGGTGAACCCTGCCCTTTCGCTGTGCTGGGAAGCGCTGGGACACCTCCTGCCACCACCTCTGTAAATTGGAATAAAGTTGCTGCGGTCCCGCTCTTCTAGTCAACCTTTGTCCTCTCCTTCCATCCTGAAATTCATCCCTCACTCCCCTCAGCCCTCACCAGACTTTCCTGCAGGCTCAGGGTGTCCTCAGCCCCTTCAGCCCTGCTCTGGCATTGTCCCCTCTCCGGAACCAGAAGTGATTAAACGCCGCAATGGGCCGTTCCCTCCTGGATGAATTCCCAGCCCTGGAGCGGAAAGGAGATAATCAGGGAGATAGCTAAAGCACAGCTGAAGCAAAAAGGTGATGGCAAAAGGTCTTGTGTTCAGTGCTGGGTGTTAAAGCTGATAAAAGCTGGAAAAAACAATTATCGTTTCGAAGGCACCATGATATCCAAGGCTGCCCCATCCCTGGAAGTGTCCAAGGCCAGGTTGGACGGGGCTTGGAGCCACCTGGGATAGTGGACGGTGTCCCTGCCTGTAGTTGCATTATTTTAGGATTTTCCTTTCTCTCTCATGGAGAATACAGATAAACTGTACTTTCTTAATCTCTGTGTTTTGTGTTAGAGGTGTACAAGCCATAACCAATAGGTCTTTGGGGGTGGATTGTCTTTGGCCAATGGACACTTGTTTATTAGTGTGTATAAAAAGAACTTCTTGTAAATAAATCCTTCTTCTTTGCCATCTTGAAGCCTGTCTGCCTGACCTCTCTACCTGCTTCCACAAATCCCACCAACAACAGAAAAGCAAAACATACCTGCCCATGGCAGGGGGACGGGACTGGATGATCTTAAAGTCCCTTCCGACCCAAACCATCCCAGGATTCTATTACAGATCTTCCCAAACCATCTTGCAGACCCAAGGAATCCGTCATTTTGTGCTTGGAATGCTGCATGTGGGAGCTTTTACAAATCAAAACAGCAAATTAATGCCCTGTCCCTTATTCCATCATTTTATAGATGAGAAAACCAAGGCGCAGGCCTGGAAATTAAATTCCCTGACTCTGCCTTCCTTAGGCCCTGCTCTGACAATCAGCTCATGCTGCCTCTTCACTGGGAAAAAACTGATTTTATCAGAGCTTCATCTTCCAGGAAGGGGAATTTACTTCCACTCGAGCTGAAGAAGCAGCAGGATTGGCAGGGAGGGTGCTGGGAGCCGAGAGGAGCGGGATGGAGGGGGAAAGGCAGGAAGGAAGGAGCTGGCACGAGGTTCTTCAGGCAGAGCACACCACCAGATATTCAAGAGGTGTCTTCATCCTTTTGGTGATCAAAGCAACCGAAACTGAATCCAGCTCGTAATCATCCACAGGGTGGTTTGCTCAAAATTCCCCTAATTATGGAAGTGCAGAAAATTACCGCTCCGTGATGAACTGAATAGGAAATCGAAGGCTCCCACAACCCAACTGCTGCCACGGCAGCTTGAAAGGCAGAGCACGAGGAGGCTCGGAGGGAAGGAAAGACAAAGAAACACAGGTGGAAATGAGCAGGGAGAGGAGGGAAGGACCAGGGAAGGAGGGAATTCTCTCTCTCCTACATCTCTGTCGGATGGCACCAGTTGTGCAGAGCTGAGAGCACTGAAACGCAGCCTTGCAGAGCTGGCCCTGCCACTTCCCCAGCAATTCTGCCACTTGACACCTCAGCACAGGCAGTATTCTGTCCAGAGCTTCTGGCTGAAACCCACAGAACTCTTCTGAGCACCGTTCTGCCCGATATGTGAGCGTGGGGCATCTCTCTGGATAAATAATCTGTACTATTTTCTCTCCGAGTGCTCTTCCAGTGGCCATTCCTCATGAGAGGTGACCGAAGTGCCACCGAGGGCTCAGCAGAGTCACTTAGGGACAAGGGGCTGGAAGAGGCTGTTTTGTGTTAACAAGAGGTGTTCTTTTTAAAATTCACCAGTATTTCAGGGCAGTTCTCAGAGCAAGTCCTCTCCTTGGCTCTTCAGACAAGCCGTGACAAGGATCCTGACTGAGTTATCCCGCTCTGGATGTTCCACACCGAGCGTGAGCGGGAATTCTGCTGGCTCCATCCCTCTCAGGAGCACACCCAGGCTGTGATTAAGCAGAGCACTTTGCTTATTTAATATCAGTGTCACTCCCAGAGCCCCGTGCTCTCTCGGAATGAATGAGCTCAGCGGTGCAGGCAGAGCCTGAGCTCCCACAGTCACAGGCGGCTGCTTGGGCTCCATCCTCCTCCTCCTCCTCCTCCTCTTTCCAGCACAGCACATCAAAAGCTGCCTACAGGAGCCAAATCATCCTCCTGGGAATGCCACCCCCATCAGAAACCAGTGCTGGGGCGGGAAAACACCACAGACAAGTGTAATCCATCCCACCCGTGTGTTTCTACTCAAATAAACCCTGCGGTCCCTTCGAGATAAACAACAACAGAAAATAACCAGCCAGCCAAAAATGGGTATTTTTGCAGCAGCTTTGGTGTGACATTTATCAAAAATCTTCAGCCACAGGGAGGGTTTAGAACCTGTGCTGATATGAGAGTTCAAGTGGGAAGGGACCCCAGGGTGTTTCTACCCAACCTCCTGCTCACAGCTCTGTGAGGTCACCCAGGAGGGGGAATTTCAGCTGGATATATGGAATAAATTCTCCCCTGGGAGGGTGGGCAGGCCCTGGCACAGGGTGCCCAGAGAATCTGTGCCTGCCCCAGCCCTGGCAGCGTCGAAGGGCAGGTTGGAGCAACCCGGGACAGTGCAAGATGTCCCTGCCCACAGCAGGAAGCGGAATGGGATGAATTTTAAGGTCTCTCCCAACCCAAACCATGCTGGGATTCTAAGATTTGATCCCCTTTGGTCCTGAAACCTTCCAAGGATGGCAGGGTGCAGTGCCTGAGGGCAATGAGGAGGAATTTAGGGGCTCAGGAGGCACCAGCAGGACAGGAGGAAACAGATCCGGTGAACAAGCAGCAAAGGGGTGTTGGGGAAGAGGAAATACAAAGGGGTTTTTGCAGCAGAATGTTTTGTTCTCCTTCCCCACAAACCCTGGCCCAAGCCCAGCAATAACACGAGGTCTGTGCCTTCCCCAGCAGCCCCGAGCTGCCTCTGCCCCATCCTGCCTTCCCTGGGAACGAGGTGGCTCCTGGAAATCGCAGGGGACACGGGGCTGCCGATGGCTTTGCCCAACGAGGGGATGGCAATCCACACCTCCATCCTGGGGCTGAAATGCGGCAGGAAAATCACCCAAAGGGATTTCTTGTCCTGCTGGACCGGGCTGTGCTCCTGCAGAGCAGCATCCCACTTCAGCCCCTTTTCAGACCACAGTTTTCCGTTCTCTCCCCATCTCCCCGTTCAGAGCTGTGTGGAAATCCTGTGTCGCTCCTGTCACCTGAACAGACCTTCCTGCCCATCCCCTTTTCCGAATTCTAAGCAAAAAAACATAGTTTTCCCCCCCAAAAGTGGTTTTAATCTCTACAACATCTTCCTAAGGTCCTTAAACACTTCTAAAATTTAAGTTAGGCATTGACCATGTGAGAATTTATCTTTCCAAGTAGGAGCAGTGGCTGGCCAGGATTTAAAGCTCTGCAGCTGAGCAGAGTCTGGGTGTCTAAATTAGCTCCTTCTTCCAATTCAGGTGTAACATTTCTCTTTTCCATCATATCTCATTGTAAATCCAGGTGAACACAGGGGTTTAAACAGTTTCATCACATGCAGTGGCACAGCACTATCCTTTTTCTTTAATCCAGGTTGTTTTTTCCCCCAGAATTGTTTATTTCGTAGTCAGCTTCCAATATAATTGTACCTTGTTTTGCATCACTCTAAATCATTTCATTAATGAAAAAAAAACCCAACAAACCAACTAAGTCATTATAAAACAAATATACAAAATACAGAGAGCTAATCTTTCCCTTATATTGCAAGGATTAAATAAACAGAAATATCAGCAGAAAGTATTCCAGACACGTTGAGCTGCCATAAAATTTAGTAGGTGAACTGTTCATTTACATATTCCCCAAATGCAATGGGATGACACTTTTGAAATTAAAAACTGATGATACAAATGGCATTTAAAGTTCATTTAATATTATTTGTTAAAATTTCGCTGACAAATCTGTCATACGTGAGGCAGATCCTATTACTAGAGGCAGAAAAAAAAAAAAAAGCAATTGAATTCCAAACCCACCCCAACACTGAAGGGTCTATTAAGACGGTAGATGAGAATTTGCATTATCAAATAATCCTAACAGGAGAATTTATAAATGGAAATGTAAACTGTGGAGAGTTTTAAGTGTTAATTCATCCCCATAACTCGTTTTCTGAACAGACTTAAGGGTGTTTCTCCTGGAGACGACGCAGAGATGATTCCCTGGGGACTGGGAGCAGCCACGCAGCAGCAGTTGGGTTTGTGAATAACAACCCTGGTGAATAATCCCACCTGGGATTTGGGTGGAGGGTCTGTCTGTGCCGTGTGTTTTTGGCATTTCTGTGTCCCTTTCCCACCCATTTCTGAGTTTCCCACCCATTTCTGAGTATCCCACACACCTGCACGGCACCACTCCCTGGATCCTAAACCCCAGGCAAATCTTGAATTCCTACAGAGCAGTGACCCCATCCCTTGGCCTGGAGCTTGGAAAACGATCCCGCTGCCCAAAAAATGAGCAGGAAAACTCTCATCCTGTTTGAATGACAGGTGGCTCGTGCACTGCTTAAAAGCAGGTAGATATTTGGATTTCTTTTTGTTTGTTTATTTATTTTTCCCTCACATACATATGGAAGGGAAGCATTGCAGGTGAAGCGGTGCATGGAGATTAATCTGGTTCATAGTCCTCATAAATATTAACAGGCTGCTAAACGTGTAACCTTATTTCTTTGTCCCTCTGCTCTCATCTCTTCCAAGCTATTTTCACCAGGGAAGGTTAAGTAAGTTGGTAAATGAGACCATGGAAAAAGGGAAGGAGTTCATCCAGAGCCAGTATGCACAGAGGTGGGATCAAAGCTTTCCTTCCTTCTTTTCCTTCCTTCTTTTCCTTCCTTCCTTCCTTCCTTCCTTCCTTCCTTCCTTCCTTCCTTCCTTCCTTCCTTCCTTCCTTCTCAGACAGTTTTTTCTCTGTTCTCTCCCCTTCCAACAATTCCCCCACACAAACAACCGGCTGGGGAATGAAACGCCACTCTCATTTGCACTGTAACCAAACC
>VZTX01022575.1:27794-43398 GCA_013400915.1 Pardalotus punctatus | reverse complement strand
CTTCCTTCCTTCCTTTTCCTCCCTTTTCCTTCCTTCTCAGACAGATTTTTCTCTGTTCTCTCCCCTTCCAACAATTCCCCCACACAAACAACCGGCTGGGGAATGAACAGACACTCTCATTTCCACTGTAACAAAACGTGCGTGCGGAAAACAGCGGAGAAAAAGCTTCATCCACAGATTAAAGCAACAGGCCTTGTCCCCAGGGAATTTGCCTGCAGGATGGTGATCCCTGAGCCAGGCGGGAGCTTTGTGCCAGAGGAGTGACTCGAGTGAAAAGGGCTCCGTGGTGTGAAATGCAGACGAGGTTTATAGCAGCAGGATTTATCTGTGGCTCCGAGCACTCACAATATTACTGATCTGACTATTAGAAAAGCAAATGGATGGAACCATTAGGCCACATCATCCCTCAGAGCCTGGCTGCAGCTGTAAAAGGGAATATTTAGAGGGGTGAGTGTTTCTGGAGTGAACTCGATGCTCCGAGTGGGGCTGGAGGAGATGGAGACAGGGAAAAGGGTCAGTGCTCCTCCCTGAGTGGACAAGGAGGGAAAAAAGGGACATTGTCCTTGCTGAGGGAAGGGTCTCCAGCCTGCAGGGCTCAGGGTGGGCACCAGAGCACATCACAGGCTGTGGAGCACACCCACCTCGCTCTGAACCTCTTCTGCCAAAAAGCTGCTGAGGCTGCAGGAACTCGCAGGGGTTCATTTCACACCAAGCTCCTCGGTCACAGGGGGATGTTCTCCTCACGTGGTCCTGGTGGGGAGCAGAGGGGGATCCTCAGCACCCCAGAGCCAGCACATCACCTGGTGATGCTCACGAGCAGCTCGGGACTGAAAAAGACCTGAAACTGCAGCGTGGGTTGTGGTTCCTGTTCCCAATTCCTGTAGGACTGGGCCAAACCTCGAGCTGGAGTCCTCCAGCCAGAAAAGAGTGAGAGGCAGAGAGACACACACACACAATTTAGGAAAGGACTGTTTCTCCTGCAATTAACATTTGTGTCCCGCTGTTTTTATTTCCCGTGTCCGTGTTTTTCCATCCAGCAGCGCAAATGATGTGGGTTTCAAAGCAATCATGCCATTTTCTGTTAGCTGATCTTTTAATGCCTAGGATTTATGAAAGATGGCACCCTATATTTTTGTGTTTACATGGATCATTGCTGAATTGGAACTCATCCTGTTTTCATGAAAGGATTCCTCCCTTTTTGGCAGAGCAAGCGAGTTTGTTTTCAAATCTAGCCTATGTGAAAGATCATGTGGCCATGAAGGAAATCTTGAATCCGTTCCAAGTGGTGAGTCTCATGAAGGCAGATTTGTACCAAAACCTCTAACACTCGCAGTTTCAGATATTTTCAGCAGGGAAAAACCCTCAACTTGGTGAAATTTCACAGAGGAGACATGTTTCACTGACAGGAGCTTTCATGAAAGACAAAATTGTGAATCATACACAAAAGGAGGAAGAAGAAATAAAGCTGCTGGGATTTTATACAACATTGCCATTGATCAGCTGCCCTGAAAAGCAGCCATTGCTGGGGAGAGCAAAGAGCCAAACGTCTGCAGAGATGCATCAGGTGAGGATGCAGATGGGGACTGGGAGAGTCATCCAAAATGAGGGAAGCAGAGGAAAACGGAGGTGGATTTGCCCCGCGGCTCTAGGTTTGAACAGGAATGATCAGATATCGGGTAGAACATCACTCCTGCTCCTCGGTGGAGATGGATGACACACCCCAGCTCTGTCCTGTGCCCCTGCTGTGTGACACACCCCGGATTCAGCTCCTTTCATCACCCCTGCCCCATCCATTCCTGCGTGGAACTCGGGCACTAATTGTCCTGTCGCGGGCTGACACCTCAGCAACCGAAAATCCAGAGGCAAAGCTGGAAAGCCATTAATGTTTAACACCCAGGGAAGCTGCTGCCTGTCAGGAGCCCCCATCAGCCCGAGCTTGGCAGGCAGAACGAGTTAGCGACATCTCGGGATGCTGGAGACTTTGATCAGCCTGACAGGACCGGCCTCACCCTGCTCTTCTCCTCCTCCGCTGCACATCCAGCACCATGGAGAAGGGAAGGGCACAACCAGGAAGCCTCGGGGGAGGATGGGGTTTGGGAAAATGGAGATGTTTTGGCCAGAGCCAGCTGGTGAAGCACAGAGAATGCTCCTCGCTGCTCCCAGGGATGCCGTTCCCAGCAGGGACGGGCTGGTGAAAGGAATAAGGGAATGTCTTTACAAACAAATGGCTGGTAAGGATGAGACCTGAGTCTGCTGGTAAGGTAACTTTGATACTGAGAGAGAGAAGGAACAATAGGTAGGATTTCCATAGGAATTTCCCTAGTTAGATTTACCCGAAACTGTGTTAATAAACTACAAGAACAGAGACACCAGAAGAAGAAGAAAAGGGGGATGTGTATTGGGGATGTCTGTATTAGGGGGGGATGTACATTAATTAGGAATTCCGGGAAATCTGTACCTCTCGAGTACCTCAGCCAACGGGGAAAGAGAGAGGGAACCTGCGGTCGGGAATTCGGATAAAAGAGGCTGCGTCCTCTGTCAATCTGAGAGACCCCATGGGAAATGCCCATGACCTCTCCCTTTATTCATGAATAAAGCTACAGGACTCCTCTGTCTCCTTTTTGGACATACACCTCTGGCGTTTGTGGATTAATTTTCCTGACACTGGGATCAATCCTGAACGGAGAGGATGATTTATGGCTCAACTAAACCAGCAGAGGAAGGACTCCTAAAGCAAATTAATTGCCTTGGCTTTGTTAGTGTGGGCAGAACTGTGGCTTTGAGCTGGGGTGAGCTGCTCCTGCTTCTGGAATAGCCATAGGATGACCGGAGGAGCCTCAGGGACATCTGGCCCCTGTCCAGGACACATCCAGGACAACAGCGATGCTGTCCCCGCTGCTTTCACCAGCAGCTCAGAGCTGTTCTGCCGGGCTCAGAAGGAACCCTGACACAGGACCCAAAACTTCTTGAGGAGAACTGAGCCTGGAATAAATAGAAAAAACCTTAAACAGCCCAAAAGGCCCTCCTGCCTTCTCCTCATGTTCGAGTACTTAGCCCCAGTCACACACTGAGCTCTCAGTCGCTTTTTTTATTTCTCATCCTGTTAACTTTCTCATGCAGGAATAGTTTCCCTGACCCCTGAAGACCTCAGTTAAACCTGCTGACAACAACTTGGCTTTTCTGACTTTCTTCTTGCAGCTCCTTAATCTGCTGACCCCCAAAATTCTTCCAAGTGCGGGTTGAAAACCACAGACCTGCAGCATTTTTGGGTGTGTGGCACCTCAGCCCCTACCTCAAAACTGCCTCCCCACACCAGGGGGTGGGAAAATGTGCCACATTCCTGCATGGAATTTCCCAATCCCGTGTGAAAGCGAATTAAGGAAAGGGAACAAGCAGGGAGTGAGGGGCAGAGACGTGGATTTGGATTAGCTGATGGCTCTCTGATGGCTCTCTGAATACCCTCATTTAGCCTGGGAGGCGATGGCTGTGTCTGATTCTGAGAAAGGTGATGCTGCTGTGCCTCAGTAAATCGTTTTATGAGCTCTGCTGGAAGATCAGCTAATGCCAGGCTCGTGTGGAGTGATACTGTTTTGATAGCACCCTGTTCTTGATGGAAAACCCTGTGTTTTTCCACGTAGGAGGAAATATTTCTCCAGTAGCCTGCAAAACAACGTGTTCCTTCACCTCCTGGCTTTTGATACCCATCAAAAAGAGTTGGCTGGCAGAGACACAATCACCAGCAGCTCCTGGAAGTGTTTCTAAACTGCATCAAGCAGGGTCTCAGGGGCTCCCTGGCTGAGGTGGGAGTGCAGCAGAGACATCCTGCCTCTGCAAACTTCGAAGCATCCAAATTTCTGGGGGGAAAAAATGAAATAGAAGGGGCTGGGCAGGGGTTGTGAAGTGCAGACAGAGAATTTCCACCAGCTTGCACCTCCAATCCTGGCTGCACAAGCACAGATTCCCTTCCAGAAGGAGCCATTGATCGGCGTGACTAATGGGGGCTTTAAGGAGGAGAGCGTGCCAGATCAATATGCAATCCACAGTACATGAATCACTCCAGCTTTCCCAATTTATTCGCCTCCAAATCAAGTGGATGAACAAAAGATAAATACACAGCCGTGGGGAGGCCGGGCTGGGGGGGCCGAGGAAGGCAGGTGGGGAGGCAGAATCTCATAAGGGATAATTAACTGGCTTTTATCATTCTAACAAAGCATTAAGCCAGTAAATCTATGGAAATGGGAATACTCCAGAGGGTCGTTACTGGCATGAAGCAGAGGCTCTGGAAAACTGCATGTCTTCTCCAAGTAGATTGGGTTGAGGAGGGAAGGGCCCTGACACAGCCCCTATATCCAGGCAGGACAGCATCCCAAATTTCCATGCTGGAGCTTCCCCTTCCCACTGCCCTCCCAGAGCTCCTCCAGGCTGGGGGAAAGCTGGATGTGCAAAAAAACCTGGGTAAATGTAATTCAATAGAGGAGAAAAGTTCTATCCTCTGGGGATGAGACAAGAGAAAAGGATCATTTCTTGCCTTTGGGGTGAACAGTGCCCACCACCAGAGCTGCTGCCCAGCCTGGCACAGGAAGAGGTTCTGGGCACAGAGATCAGGCACAGAGATCGCAGAATTCCACACTGCCAGGTCCCACAGACATCCCTCAGCGTGCTCATGTTCAGCAAACAGAGAGGGAAAAAGTGTGGGGCCGAGAACAATTTTTTGACTGACAGAAATCTATCTCAAATTGAAGCATAAAGTCGATGTGTTGCCAATTTTCCCCAGATGACCAGTAGAAATACAGTTTAGATTGGGTCATTCCTCTCCTCCAATAACTTTAGATTGTTCCATTTTGATTTTAAGCTTTAGGGTATTTTAAAGCATTCAAGTTTAAACTTCAAGTGAAAGGGTAAATTTCGACTCAGACTTTCCCAGACTTTGTGTCCTGATTGCATGAGACTGGGGTGCCTTGATAATTTCAAACTCTGTTTTTCCAACCCAGAAAATTCCTCGTGAATGCTTCCAAATCTTGAATAGTTCTGCTACAACAAATGAGCACTTTTCAGTGAAGGACAAAAATGCATCTTGGGGAAAAAATTGCCACTGTGTCTGCCTGTCAGAGGCAATCTCATGCTCACCATTCTCCTTCCAGTTCTCTCCTGCTTCTTAATCTCCCCTCATTCCCAAATGTATCACGGGACGGATTTGGGACCGATTTGGGACAGATTCCCACCCTCTGCCATAGAAACAAACTTCCCCGTGTCCCAGCTGAAGGCAGAGTGTATTTTGGCATTAAAACCACCAGTTGTTTTAAAGGCCCAGCCTAAATTTACAGATACAACCTCAGGCGTGACTTCAGCTTCCCCAACGAGTGATGCAGTCGTGTTCCCAGTGGTTTTTCCAGGATTCCTTCCAGGAATTCCCCCCTTCTCCACAGCCTCAAGGTGGCACATCCCTCTCACCTGTTCTCTTTCTAATTCCTGCTGGGAATTTCTGTGCTGCCGAGGCAGGAAGAGGGGTTTTGTTGCCGTTGAGGTTTTAAAAACGTTGAGGTTTTTAATTTCCCCGTGCACGGCGATGCCATCGTGGCTCTGACACCGTGCTGAGCACGTGCCTTATCTGCCAGCCCGTGGAAAAGCAATATCAGTTTGGTGGCGTTGAGGCTGCAGCGAGAACAATGAGCTGTGCATTGTTAAACAAGGCACCAGCCCTGTGCTGTACAAGTGGAACAAGTGTAATCGCTGACACAGGCTCTGAACATAATTACAGCTCACCAGCAAGCAAGAAACCTTCCCTGCCTCCCTCCCTCGCCTGGCCTAGCCGATATTTCATATATCCTGCATCCTCAGGGAGAGGGAACGGCCTCAGGATGCACCAGGGCAGGTTCAGGTTGGATATTGGGAGGAATTTCTTCATGGTCAGGCTGCCCAGAGGGGTTTGGGGTCCCCATCCCGGGAGGTGACAAAGGAAGGATTGGATGTGGCACTCAGTGGGGATCAGTCACAGGTTGGACTCGATGCTTCTGGAGGTTTTTTCCACCCTCAGTGGTTCTGTGATACCTCACAGCCTTTGAGACGAGCCTCACTAATGCTGAAACCCCACCGAGCAACCACAGAACCAGCACTGTCACCTGCCTTCAGCTGCTTTGGAATGGGGCAGGGTCATTGCTCGGACCCTCAGTGACAGCACAAAGCACCCCTGTGACCCTGCAGAGCAATCCCACCACCCCACACAGAGAGAGAACTGCCCCATCCTCCTACCTGCACGTGCCTTTTTTTTTTTTTTTTTAAATAAAAGCAAATCCTAATGCTCTGAAGTCTAATTGCTTCTCTTAGCAGGCAGATTCACATAATGACTCCAGTGTTTTGCCATGTTGAATAGCAGCTGTGTATCAGTAATATCTCTGGAGCAAGGTCAACTGCTCTGCAATAAAGCTCCATCCTGCCTTTCATATCCCATCAGCACAATCAGCAAATTGGGCTCTTCTCCGAATACCAAATGCAGCAGCAAACTCCAGAACGAGATTCCTGGGAGAGTGACAGCTCTGCCTGGTGAGCCAGCACTGGATGCACGTTCTTGATGCTGCTGTTCCCCCCAGCCCCTGCTCCGGGCTCTTGCAGCCCCACTGCAGCCAGGTGAGGCTACAATCTCAACAGGATCAACGTGGCCAGGCAGGCAGAGAGGTCACCCTGACCTCAACACGTACAGGAATTGATGGTAAAACCCATTTCCCCCCAGCTTTTCACCCAAAACCACACTCCCCTCCATCCTGCGCCCTGCCCGAGACTGCCAAACCAATCCCTCCTTGATGTGGGCACTCGAATCTGTTCCTGCTTTCATCTCTCTTTAAAAAGCAAAGGAATAAGAGGGTTAAAAATCAGTTTCAACAGGTTTTCCTTTCCTCCTCCCCCTTCTTAAACGGATATTCATAAACCCTGTGCCTGTTTTCCCATGGCTAATTTGCAGTGCAGATAATAAGCTGGTTTCATGGAGTTAGCATGCATCAGTGTCTCTGCTAACTGGGTTAATTACACACTCGATGGGCATTTGTTGAAGGCAGGATGGTGAGGATGGGTCTCTTTTTCCCAGCAGGGCTTGGGAACCTGCAGGATTTTCCAGGCAGTGCCACCAATTTTCACAATAATTCCGATTTTTGCAATAATCCCAATTTTCCCCCCATTTTCCAGTGGTTTTCCCCAAGCTCTAGTGCCACCAGCAGTGTGGCTCTGGCTGCCAGATCTGTCCCCAGCCCTGGGTGTCCCAGGTGGCTCCCAGCCACGGTGGGTGAGGTGTTTCCCACAAGTGACCATGTCTCTGCCCCAGATGCCCCTTTCTCCCAAGAAATGTTAAATTTTTGGTCAGTGAAGGGCTCTGAGTATTCACCTTGAATTCTGCACATCTCAAGACAAATAAACAAACACATCCCCATGAATTGTAGACACCAAAACAGGGTGAATGCAAGGACAGCCTTCAAGGGGTTAAGTGAAACATCTCTGCTGGCAGAGAAAGGAGAGATGAATTCACAGGCTCAAGAGCAATTTCAGAATCCACTCAAGCTTCATGCCACTCTGTGAAATCTCAGTGCACCTCAACTAGATCAGAAATTGGTTTACATTCCCTTCTATGTGTTTATGGGTTTGTAAAAGCTGATTTATTTTAGTCCATTGTTACTCCAGGATATTATAGCAAAGGCATCTATTGGGAGAAGAGCTGGGTTCATTATAAAGTTGCTTAAACAAAGTCACTGCTATCAGGAAAGCTGGATCAGAGAGAATTTTATTTCTATTGCAGGGCAAGGAGGCACCTTGGCAGCAGAGTTACCCAAGGCCTGGCATCTGATGGGGGGAGAGTAGAGCCCTGGTCAGATGCAGTCAGTGGAAAAATTGCTTTTCACTTCTCAGAGGACACAATTTCACCTGCAGGGTTTCATTTCTGACTCCGTTCCACGCTTGCACCGTGGCTGTGATTCCCCTTTTGCTCTCACTGCTGGAGAAGAGACCCCAGGCTGGGTGTGCCCCCCAGAAAGATTTAAACCATAAATTTTAAAGGTTTTTGCCTTCCTGTAGAGCTTCACATCCACGTGCCAGGCCCTGCTTTTCACCCCAGAAAGCCAAAGGACACATCCCTTCTGCTGTGACCCCTGAGCTTTTCCTGGAACCAGGATATTTCACCATCTTTCACCTCTTCAGTCTCCCCTGTCCCCTCCTTCCCCAATGTTTTTCCCACGTCTTACTCAACCGAGGAGCTCACGAGCAAAACCCATTGTAGAACAATTTGAAAGCAATTTTGCAGCTGCCTCGTGATAAGAGGCAGAGCTCCTATCAGGGATGTTCACTTTAGAGCCACAGAAATAATTATCTCTGCTCGTGGAGAATGAGAGACCGAGGAAAAACACCCCACACTCAGGTGGCCTGGCTGGCTCCTGCCTGCATTTCTGAGCTGCCATCGAATAATCTGGATTGTGCTTTCCCCAGGATGTCTGGAGAAAGTTTTCCCTGAAGAAAGAGAGGTTGGGAACTCCCCCAGGCACAAGTTCAGGGCATTCCTTTACCCAGTGCACTGCCAGGGCTCACACTCTGACAGCACAGCAGCTTCACTCAGCCCATCTCAGGGTGGGTTTGCTCAGAAGGAAGGGGATTAAAAAATAATAGCATTGCACACATGCATTGCTGTGATTCATTACCCACTGGTTAATATAAAAGAGATGGAGAGCGACTTTTTGCAGAGGCAGGCAGTGATAGGGCAAGGGGGAGCAGTTTGAAAGCAAAAGAGGAGAGATTTACATCAGTTGTGAGGAGGAAATTCTTCCCTGGGAGAGCGGGGAGATGCTGGCACAGGCTGCCCAGAGAAGCTGTGGCTGCTCCATCCCTGGGAGAGTGCAAGGCCAGGTTCCCTTCTAACCCAAACCACTCCAAAATTCTACAATTTCCTCAGTTATTCTTAACAATTCATTAGAATCTCTGAGCCCTCTGGGGAGGGACTGTGTTTGCTTCACGCCTGTGCACTGCACAGCACTTTGCTCTCAGCTGGCTTTGGCTGATGCCACCATCAACTGAATCCTTAAAAACTGCCCTGACACATTAAAAACTTTTCTCTGAAAGCACAGTGAAAAACAACACTCTCCTCCACAGAGCTAAACCCAAATGCAGGCACTTTTAAAACTTCCTTTATAACTTTCTGATCCAGATCTGAAAATTGGCTGTCAGATCAAGCCAACAAATCGCAGCTCTGCCCTTCCTCCCTTAATTCCATGCCAGGATCAGCGTTCCTGGAGCAGCACAAGGAACTGAATGAATAAACAGCTCTTGCCTTCAAACCCTGCACCTTTTCTTCCAAAGATAATCACACGCACTCTTGATTTAATAGCTGATTCCGGAGGAGATTAAAGCTGAAAGGAATAGGCCACATATGAGGAGTTTTTATCTGTAGGTGGGAGAGATTTCCAAGGCAGCCACACAGGCTGGAAGAGTGGACAAAATTTCCTCTGTCACCTGAAAAATGCGGATTCTTAAAGGAGGTCTGGCTCTAAACCCTGGGGATTTTCAGTCTGGCTGGGGCAGCGTGTGACAACCTGGGGCAGCGTGTGACAACCTGGGGCAGCGTGTGACAACCTGGGGCAGCGTGTGACAACCTGGGGCAGAGTGTGACATCCTGCCAGCCTCAAAGCCCCTTGCCAAGGGTCATCCTCAGACTGGGATGTTATTCAGATTCATTCTTCATTCCTTATTCAGAAAGGAATCCCGATTTAAGGATTCCTGACCCTCGGCTGGAGAATGAAGTGGGAGTGAAAGCAGAAGCACCGTGGCTGGGTACCCCTGCCTCCTCCCTGATCCTCTTGTTGGGTCAAACAGGTTCTGCAGCTCTTTGAAACTCCAAATCCCCAGGAATAAATCCTCCTAAAGAGACCAACTATGCTAAGCTGGCTCTCCAAGTGCCAGCTCCGAGCTCGGAGCTGTAATACAGAGAAGACAAACTGTGCACCCATTAGCACCACATCAATATCATTTAAAGCCCCATTCTGAGGAGGGCCTGGCAGCCCTGTTAATGCATTTCATTTCCCTGTGTCTCCGAGTGGACATAAATAATTGTGCAGTGCTGGCCCTTCCCACTCCATCCTCTCCAGCCAGACGGATTATCTCTTGTTCTTTCCCTAGATCTGGCTCAGGGATGCAAACACCATTTATGGCCACTGATTGTTCAAAAGGCCAAGTGTATAATGTACCATAAAATGAGATTTTAATACCCAGTGGGAGATCCGAGCTGCTCTGTTTTGTCACAGCGGCCTCTGTTCCCACACTTGAGTGATCCCCAGCTCTTGGAGCTTCTTCCCACTGGGTTCAGGAGAACCTGGAGTGAGGAGAACACTGATCCAGCATGGGCTTAATGATTCTGTTTTCTGCTGTTTTTACCACTTTTGCCTTCAGATTTTTGCCTTGCAAGGACTGCCCTTGATCCTAATCCTAGTTCAGACTGGCAGGAACTTTCTCTGCAGAGGACAGGCCATGAGATGAAGGAAAGTTCCACAAACAGGGATGGCAGGCTCAGCTCTGGAATGTTTCTCCCACAAAGCCAAGCTGAAGGATCAGTATTATCCTCCCAAAGTTGGGAAAGCAGCAAAGCTGAGCCTGGGGAGCAGACTGCAAGCAGAGGAGAGGAAAATCTATCATGAATTAATCACAATAGGGCATCTTTCCTCAGCCTCCTATAAAACTCCAGTGTGATAATTTAGTGGTGAGAATATCCTCTAATGAGCTTCGAGGAAACTGCAGTCGTCTTAATGGGCTTCTTAATGAAGAATCATTTAGGATTTTATTAACACTGAGGAAAAACACATGGTGTTTGGTAGCTCTTTGGAGCTGGGTGAACATGAATAATTGCTCCAAATGCTCAAACACAAGCACTCAAATGGGCCCCTCTTTGGTGCTTGGAGGATATCACAGTTTGGGTCTCTGGGAAGTGTACCCAGAAAGATTTTATGTTGGTGCCTAAAAGAGAATTTCCAGCGCATCCAGCACTGTGGCAAGTGCCATTGGTGCCATATGGATCCCAGATGTTCTCAAAAGTGAAGAGAGTTCGAAGTTCCAGTGGAAAACACCAGCAGATCTCAGCTTTGCATGGCATTCTCAGTTTTTCATTTTGCTCCTACCTGTTACCTCCTATTGGAATCCTTTTTAAATCCTGACACAACTCAAACCTCAAGCAAGGTCATGATGCACCAGTTAGGATGGATTAGGAGAGGACACGTTGTCATTTCCTATCACCATTTACCCAATTAATGGGCAGTTTGTTCTGTGGGCATCACATAGCAGCAGTTTGTGAAAAAAGCCAAGAGTTTCATGCTCTGCAGCCCCTCTGTGTGGGATTTGTTCAGGGCAGAAAGGCTGAGCTTGCCTGTAGACCCCAGTCCCAACTGCCAGCAGCTCACGGGAAATGTTCTTTCTAGTTCTGAGAACAGCTTCAGATAAAGAGAATTCCACCAAAGGTATTGTGAGCAGGCAATTAGACAAGCAGGGATCCTGCAAGAAGGAAAAGAGGTGCTAAGACAGGGAGTAAAGATGTTCCTTTTTCCTTTCCCTTGCCCTAGGTTTGCTGCAGGACTTTTCTCCCAACTTTCTCTGGTCACATCCCTCCATCCTGTGTGAGCACCAGGCACCTTCCAGCCTCTGCACCTCCACCAGGAGAACTGCTGATGGATCTCTCCCTGGTCTAAGAAAGGCTTTCCCTAATTTTAAGCTTCCTAAAGGACAATCTAAATCTGTCCCTAAGAGACCAGCAGTGGGGAAATACAGAAATAGCCATGAAATTACTGCCTTCATCTCTATCTGCTGCTTACTGTGCAATGTGAAGGCCAGCAGAAACCACACAATTCCGGAGTTAATTAAATGGGTATCCGTGCCCTTAAACATCAAACACAACCTGCTGCATACATTGGATTTCAGGGAAATAAAGATGGCAAAAGAAGGGGGAATGGAAACATTGTGGATTAAGATAAAGAAGGAAGGGGTGTTCGTTTCCTTCCCTGATGCTCCACTTTGATAGAAGCCAGGAGTTGAACTTTTGTTTAAACAAGATCTTGTTTTTCCAGCATTTGTGCCTTGGTGCAGGAGAAGCAGCAAGGGAGGTGGTTTTAGCCAAATTCAATAGAAACAGTCAATAATATTTCATTAACACAGAGGCAGTATCACAAGCTTTTAAGTGTGGACACAGTACTCACAATTTATTTTCAAGCTAGATTTATTCTCCCAGTACAGCTGGCAGTAAAATAAATGGTAATATTACCATTATAATTAATCTCTAACCTTGAAATTCTAGTAATGACTGAAAAAAAAAAAAAAACAAAGAAAAGGAAGCTATCTTTGAGGTGGAATGTTCTGGGGAGGTATTACATGCAGGTGGATTTATTCCACACTCAATTAAAACACTAACATTTCTGTTACTCCATCAGCTTTGATTTGCCAACATCTTTCTCTGGTTTTACTGCAAGCAGAAATTAGGTTCTTGTGTTTCTAATGGAGTCAGCACCAGATTAAAAGAGTATTTACCCAAACAGTTCACGAGTGCTTTGGGCTGTGTTTGAATGGCTCCTAATTCACAGCAATTTGAGGACGGCATTCCCTGCAGTTTGTTTGGATTATGGAATATGTATCACATATAATATATGCCTAAAAAGCTCAGGTTCCTGCCACAGAGGAGCTGTGGATCATGCATGGCTGAGTTTACTCTTTTTGTCTGCTTCAAGTACCCTCCACCCCTTCCCTGGTTTCCCCTGGCCAAATCAACGATCACCACTGAGCATCAGGAGATTTTCCCAGCCACAGAAAATCCACCTACTGCTCTAGAGCCCGTGCCTACTGCACAGAGAGGCTGAGATTGGCATGGACTAAAGAAATAGGGATAAAATCATGCCTAATCTGCTGTTCAGATGGGGGGGAATCAGCTGTCCAAGGCACACGGTAAGGTTTGAATCATGCTCTGTGCTGGAGCCCTTAGAGTGGTAGAGACAGTTTTTAAATTAGGAAATTAGACATTATTTAAGCTTCCACTCTCTCTGTTGGTAATTACTCTGGATTCACTGCTCTACTGAGATTTGCTGTAGATTTTCCTCTCTGGTGGTTCCTGCTCTGGCTTCCAAGGGATGTTCACCCATCCACTGGGGTGTGAGAGCTTGATTCATTTTTGGCTCAATTCCCTGCTGTCATGCTTAAGTGATGGACAATTCACCTGGACACCAGTGTAGGGTAATAACATTAACTCTGGATCCAGCAAACAGACCAAACCTCAGGAAACGCTGCCAAAGAAACCCTGAGGAAGGGAAAGTGATGAAAATACAAACGATTAGAAAGAGATAAGAGACAAAGAGCCTAAACACGCCCAGGGAGAGAGGAAATGAAAGTTGGGAAGTGGTGTTCAGTGGGTTTAAATCAACTCAGTGATTATCACAGATTGGCACTGGCTGATGAGCTGCCTCCCTGGATGCTGCTGGGAGCAGCTCAGCTCTAACACTCCTCAGGGGCAGTCCTGCAAGCTTTTTCCAGTTAAAATTGTTGAAACTGGGTTTGTTGTGCTACACTCCCACACCAGCCGGTGTTGATCTCTTTGTACCTCATCTTCAGACACAGCAAAAGAGGCAGGGATGGAATTTGGGAAGGACCAGGTGATTTTTGGCCCAGCACGATGGTCCTTTATGTGCCATCAGGTTTGCAAACACCTCTGTGCTGTGCAGCTAAGTTTCCTCAGGAACATGTTCCTTAGACATGGACAGGTTCTCCCATCCTACAAGGAAGATTTTATGGAAGTGGAGAAAGTTGTTTTAAATTATTCAATATAAATGTAAATAGGAGAAAGGGTTCCTTTGAATAAATTGTGCTTTTTATGCTCTGCCCTGGAAAAGCGGGCAGCAGGTTCAAATCGAAGGCAGTATTTTTCCTGGTAGTTGATGCAAATAACATAAATATGCTTTACATTTTAGAAGGAAGCTTATGAAATATTAAAGCCAAATTCCCAGGTCCCATCTCCTATTGAAATGGAGTGCTCTTGAGGGAGGCTGGAGCACAGCACAGCAAGGCTGAGGTGTGTGTGCAAGGCAGGGAAAACAAAGCATGGAAAGGGCTGGCTGGGAAGGCAGATGTTTGTACAGAGGGGGAGATGGCCAGAGGGAAGGATGGATGAAAGGAAAATGTGTAATGTTCGTGTCTCCCTCGAGAATCTCCCCCTCTCCCAGGCCCCATGTGTGTGGCAGGGGGTGGATTCTCCCAAGGGACAACAAGAAAAAAAGGAGCAGGGCATGGAAGTCACTTGAATTATTCAGTGCTCATAAATTACCTCTCTTTGTCACTGCCTGCTTTATTTCAGGGGAGGGATGAGGAGATGGAAGAGGACCACGAGCCCTGAGAGTGTGCAGGTCCGTGCCTTGTCCAGGCAGGGAGAGAACCAAGAACACAACTTTTCAGATTTCACCACTTTTCCCTAGCATAAGACTGACTTCTTCTCCAGAGAATTCCATTCATCACAAAAGTAAAATAAAAAAAGCAAAGGGCAACTCTCTAGTGAAGGGTGGGGAAAACAGATGCTCTTGTTTCTCTCAGAGCTCACAGCCTGCTCTCCTCTCTTCCTTCACACCATGCAGTCCCACAGCCCTGGGGATCTCCCACAGCATTCCAGAGACTCCTTACCCTATGGAATGAAGGAGTTCAAGCTCTTTTCCTGCCCTACAACCAGGAATAGCTCTCTTGGCCACAGGATGATGTGTCAGTTTGTGCTTGGAACTGAATAAGTGCTGGGAAAGGCAGTTTTGGAGGGAGTGGGAAAGTGAGAAGTTCTTGGACCCAACCTGGCCTTTTTCTAGGGCAACACAGCAAGAAATAAATGTCAGCTCTGCACTCTAACGCACTGTCAGCACTAAGACACCATTTTTTGGTTTGTATTTCTCATTGCTCCATGTCTATCCGAGATCAGGATCAAGAAATCCAGGCTCTGGGGTGACAAGAGGAAGAGGAGGACGGAACACAAGGAGGGGGGTTTCTGCAGCGTTGGTTCATCACAGCACAGGCACATCCTGGGGGCTGCACAAAGCTGGGGCTCACCTTTGCTCAGAGACAGGCAGGGATGTTGTGCCTGCCCCCAGCACCCAGAGTCCGTGTAATCCCAGAAACAGGCTCAGGAAAACCGGTGGCCAAGGGGTGGCGGCTGGCAGGGCCGGCTGCAGGGACAGGAGGGTGGTCAGAGCTGGGTGGGAGCTGCAGCCATCTCTGCTCTGGTGCTCTGGGATGGTCAGCCCGCAGAGAGCAGCTCCGTGAAAATGCAGGAGCGTGTGAGACTCCATAAACATCATCGCTGCCACGGCATGGGGAAAGGGCTCTGTGCAAGGGCCAGAGCAAAGCAACCAGCTGTGAGCCAGAGGATGAAACTCAGAGCACAGCGAGAGGAACTGGGAAGGAGAAACATCCCACAGCATTGCTCCACTTGTTCCCATAAGGAAGGGGTGGATGGGATGGGACAGGCACGTGTTCAAGGGGAGAGAAGATATGGCTATAAACCAGGACATGCAGGAACAGTACACAAAAGTGTATATATATATATGTATATATATATATGTGTATATATATGTGTGTGTGT
>VZTX01022575.1:0-23814 GCA_013400915.1 Pardalotus punctatus | reverse complement strand
AAAGTACAGTTTATCTGTATTCTCCATGAGAGAGAAAGGAAAATCCTAAAACACTGCAACTACAGTACAGATTTTCTGGAACACCTAATTAATATACATCCCTCCTAATACAGACATTCCCAATACACATCCCCCTTTTCTTCTTATTCTTGTGTCTCTGTTCTTGTAGTTTATTAACACAGTTTTGGGTAAATCTAACTAGGGAAATTCTATGGAAATGCTACCCATTTTTTCTTCTCTCTCTCAGTATCAAAGTTATCTTATCAGCAGACTCAGGTCTCATCTTTACCAGCCATTTGTTTGTAAAAACACTCCCTTATTCCTTTCGATGGGGTGGATGGATGCACACGCTGAGAGCTCACACCTCCCCAGCTCCCTGGGAAAAAAGGGAATTCCAGCAGGAAAAGCAAAGCTGGTGCCTGTGTTTCATAGCTGCCACAAGGCTGAACCAGGGAATCTAGGCCAGCCAACATCTGTCCCTGGCAAAGTAATCAGAAAAGCTGATATATGATTCAATTGATACAGAATTAACGGGTAGAAATATAATTAACATCAGTCAACATGGTTTTATGGAAAATAGGTCTTGTCAGTCAAATCTGATTTCATTCTTTGATGAGATTACAAGTTTGGTTGATAAGGGTAACTGCAGAGATATAATATATTTAGCTGTTGTAAGATGTTTGACTTTGTATCTCACAACCTTCTGATTAAAAAATTAGTGTTATATGATATCAGTGAAGCACGTGGTAAATGGATTAAAAATCCAGTTTCTGATGGAAGGGGCTGTCCATGGAGGAGAGAACACAGGAGAGAGAGAGGCACAAGTGGAGCTTTAACACATTTCCAGCCTTGGACTCAATTCCCCTCAATAATCTTGATATGAAGAATTAAATTAATCCTAATGAAATTTGCAGGAAGCCTGAAGATCTAAGAAGAGAAATACAGCAAAAAAAAAAAAAAAAAGGGGGGGAAACTGCTCTGGGAGAGAGCAGAAATTCACTGGAGCAGGGCCGGTGTGTGGACAGGGATTTCCCTGGAAAAGACCAAAGGCAAATGCAGAGCACGCTGAGAGCGCGGATCCATCACTCCCTGGAGAGTGGCAGAGAGAGCTCAATCCTTTTAGTTTATCAGAGATTGAGAAGTGACTTGACTGGAGCAGATAAAAGCCTTTGTGGGGAGACAATAGCAGGTACTAAAGGCCTCGTTAATTTGGGGGGGGAAAAAAGAAAAAAAAAGAGACAGCCCAGTGACTGCAAGATGAAGCCAAAGAAATTCAAATGAGAAATTAGGCCCCAATGCCTGACTGCAATGTGATTAAATACCAAAAACTGCCCAAATTCTCAAGCTCCAGACACATTTAGCGCTTTATGAAAGGCCTGCTTAAACAAGAAAACTGATTTTAACCCAGAGCCAAGATAAGACTTAACTCGATAAGCCTGGCTTTGCTGTCCTCCTGCTCAGTACCCAAAAGTCCCCCAAAGTCTTCCCTTTTTACCACATTCTGCACAGAACTTTGACTACCAGATCTCCTGGGCAATGAATTTATTATCCCTTTAACTGCCTGAAAAGAACTTACAGCCCTTTTAATAATACTCGACATCTCTCCAGGGTTTTCCCTTTTAGGATCTCAAAGAGCTCTGCAAATAACTATTATTCCTTATGTTCCCACACCTGGTATTCCTTTCCATCACACGGATCTGGGAAGAGGCTGAGATGACATGATTTGCTCTGTGTTGTACACGGTATCAGCTGGTTTTTGACACTAGATGAGACATTTTCCATCCCTGCTCTGCTTCTTTTGCCTCCAACACCCACCCATCCATCAGCTGGGTGGAAATTTTGATTAAAAATTAGGCGGAGGTGCCTTTGGATAAAGCAGAAACACACTTTTGAATCACTGTTAGGAAGGAACACCTTCATTTTTCATTTTAAGTCAGAACATGACTTTTATACTATTATCTTCTCAAGGCAAAATTGGAAAGAAATATTGCAGTTGGCCCAAAACAATGTTTCTTCCAAAAAATTGCTTTTCACAGCGAAAAGGAGCTCTGGATTTTAATTCAGAGCAAAAAAAAAAAGCAGACATGCCCAGTTTGGATGGGTATTGCAGGCAGAGGAACAGACAGACAAGTCAGCAAATAGGTCAGTAGGTAAACAGGGGATGGATTATTTTGTAAATGGATTAATAAATATGCAAGCAGAAGAAACAGAGGTACCTTTCCATTTCCTTCCCCTCCCTTCCCAGCACGAGAGTCTGTAATGAATTAGGGGGAAACGCTGCTGAGGTGTCAGAACAGTTTCTATTAAAGGTAATTTTCTAATGAAAAGGTTATAAGAGACTGTGTCAGAGCTAATCAAAATTCAATCTCGCCGTCACCAAACAGCACAATCCTGCTCCAGCAACTCCACCTTGGAGGGTTGTACAGAGTGAGGAAGTAGAGCCCCATTCCAGAGCCCCCACAATCCTCACCAGAGCACAGGGAAAAGGAATATTTCACTCCTTGGCAATCCATGCCCTCTCAGGGATGAGGTTTTCCGTGCCTCCAGCATTTTTCCTGAATTATCCCTCTCATTCCTTACTGCCCCTCCTTCCCTCCCACCCTCCCTCTGCTCCCTGTCTTTCCCAAGCCACCAGAGAGGATTGGAGACAGGATTATTTATTGATAGCAACAGCCACCCTCCTAAATCCAGTCAGGGCTGCTGGTTAATCCCTTTAATGAGTTGGTTTAGCCCTGGCAGCCGGGTTAACCTGCATTTTCAGCTCCCCAGCTCTCCTTTCCTGCCCTCTGTGCTCTCCCTTCACCCCCTCCCAGCAGCTGAGCAGAAGCTGCAGGCCAGGGGATTGTCCTCAGCAGCAGGGAACAAGCCCTAGAGTATTTTTTTGTTCCCTTAGCACTGTGGAAAATGATCTCAGAGAGCCCCCAGCTCAAGTCTCTTCAGCATCAAGAGCTGGAATGGAATAGGTGGGAAAATCCACTTCCCTCTCCATCAAATACCATTTGAGAAATGCTATTATGACATCCAAGAAGACAATCTGGAAAGGTGCTACTGCCTGTTTCCCATCCAGTTTGTGTTTCCCTGCCATCCTTGCTGGCAGAAATAAAGGGTTTTTTCCCTTCCTTTCCTTATTAAGATAAAACTGTCACCAGCTTTCCCATTCCACTGGTTTGTTGGGACTTTCAAAGCCCGGAACTGTATTAAATATTCAGTCTACTCCTTTTGGCTACATTTCAGAGCCTGTATCCCTCCCTTTAATTGCTCTGTCAAGAATAGATGAAAGTTTGATACCAAGGCTTTGACTGGGAAAAACTCAAACACTTTGGGCTCTGCTGTTTTATTTATTTAAAGAGGAAATATCAGAAATACTCTGCTTAAATTAGGCCCTGTGCAATTGCTAAGCACTTCTTTTCTCATTTGTTCTCTTATGCATCCTTCCATTAACTCCTTTCCCTGCTATTTTCTGTTATGCTGAATTATATGCATGGGCTCTCCTTTATCTCGTTCCCTCTCTCTCTCCTCTGTCACCAAGGGCACCTCTCCTCAAACCCCTCTTGTAGAGCTGCACCTTGCCCTATAATCTCCCGGGAATGCAGATGGAATCTCCATCCAAGGAGAAACCTCCCTGGGGCATCGCTCCACCAGCAAGGTGGCAGAAAGCAGAATTTGGAGAGAACTTGGCTGCCAAGATGAAACAACCGCAGCATCCTCTGCACGGCTTCAAAGGCTGCCTCTGATTCCTATGCACCCAACAGAAGCTCCTTAATCTGCACCACATCAGTTCACTGCCAGAGCCACCTCGCTGAACAGGCTGAGCTCTCAGCCACGTCTCCAGGGCCCTCTCCTTCTTTTTGCTTCTCCTGAGCATCTTTGTTCTTGCTCTAGCACTGCTCGCTCCCCCAGCAGCTTTCCATGCACGAATTCAGCTCGTTCCTATTGGAGGCTGCAGCTGGAGGGAGATTTTTGTTTGATTGGGTTTTTTAACTTTGCTTTTTTCCTTCCCATAGGTGCTTCTCGCTGGGGTATGGAGAAGGTGGGTGAGCCCATCTGTGCCAGGATCAGGGGACAGGGGCAGTTCCAGTCCCAGGGTGCAAACAGCAGCCGCTCCAGCTGCGCTGCCCTCCTGCTTCCTTTGAAGTAATTAATGTCCCTTCCTCACTGCCGGCAATCACCCTGTCTGTGCTTTAATTATCCTCTCCCAGCAATGAGCATTCCTTGTCATTAGGGCCTTAAAAACCTCCATTATAGACATGTAAATGGGATGCAGCGAGGAGGGAAATATTTTCCTCCTCCAATTTCCTGTTGTGCCATTGCCAGCAAGTCGTGATATTATTACTGAGCATCTCCAGCAGCTACAGGACCAGACCCACGTTGTGCTTGCAACCAGCATCTGACAAGGCACCAATACCAAGGTTTTCCAGATTTTTCCTTTGAGGACAGAGTGGAGATAGATAGATATGGTTTGCTTTTCTGTTGTTGGTGGGATTTGTGGAAGCAGGTAGAGAGGTCAGGCAGACAGGCTTCAAGATGGCCAAGAAGAAGGATTTATTTACAAGAAGTTCTTTTTATACACAGTAATAAACAATTGTCTATTGGCCAGAGACAATCCACCCCCAAAGACCTATTGGTTATGGCTCGTACACCTCTAACACAAAACACAGAGATTAAGAAAGTACAGTTTATCTGTATTCTCCATGAGAGAGAAAGGAAAATCCTAAAACACTGCAACTACAGATAGAGGAAAGCAAAGGAGAACCTGATCACTTCCTTGATCCCAGTGGCAGCACAGTCTCGAGGTAAAAGCAGGAAACAGAGCCATATTTATAGTGCAGAAAGTGAAATCTGTTTCTCTGGCAGCATCATCCAAGGGTTTTGACACCAAGCTGAGCTCTGGCTCTGCAGGTCTCCTCATCGGCACTTGGATCTGCTGGATTCTGTCAGCTTCCTCCTCAGCCTGGCCAGCACCGTGTCCCCTTCTTTCAGCCAGAGCAGGGTGCTGTGTTCCAGAGGGATGCTGGCCTCCCCTTCTCCCACTCTTCACCCAAGAAAACCCTGCCCTGTCCCCCTGCACAACCCCTCTCCCATGGAGGCAGCAGCCAGGTGCTGCCAGGGCCCCTTCAAAGAGGAATTGTTCACCTCAATAACATTTACAATGCAAATACCAGTTGTGTTTTCAGGCACACAGCTTAGGGGGAAGTGCAGGGGAGAATTTATCCTCCATCTCCAAAAAAGCTCTGTGAAGCCCATGTTACACTTTTTCGTCCTCTTCCCTCCTGTGTTTGTGTTTGTTGTAGGGTACAAGGGACACTCCATCCCATCTCTCCAGACAGGTTTTCCACCTCATGCATATTAAGGCTTCTGCAAGCAGAATCCACTGAATACACACAAGGTATTTCTCCCCAACCTGCCTAACAAACCTCTAAAGGCAGAACCTGCAGCCAAGGTGCAGAGGAGAGATAGCAAATCAGGCACTACAGTGCTTTCAACTCCAATTTCCTTGTCCTACCTCCTGATAAGATGTTGCTGAGACCTCTTCCATTTCTCAGTTCCTCTCCAGCATGTGGATTTGGCACTCGTGAACTTTTTAATTTCATAAACCACCGGTGCTTTGCCTTCCCTTTTGCACCCCTGTGCCTTCTTGGCGCTCTCTAAACCAGGTGCAGCCACCTGATAATTCCCTGTAATGCCATCACTGGGCCCCTGGGCCAGGACTGAACTGTGCTGAGGTACAGCTTCCACTCAAGGAGACCACTGCTAATGAAAGAGGGGGCTCAAAGTTCCCTGGAGCTTGAACCACATCACACAAACCCCCTGATTTTGCTGCTCCTCACATTAACATCCACAACATCCTCCTGCCTGACAAAATCCTGCTTGCCTGCGTTTCCCAGGCTCCACACATCTCATCTCCAAGGATATCGATAAAAAAAGAAAAGCTTTTGGCTTGCTGATGAGTGGTTTATATCCTTGGGCACCTGAGGAAAGGGCACACACTGCTGGTGCCTTCCTTGAGGAAAAATCCCACGCCCCTTTTTGCACTCAAGTCATCGGGACCAGAACAAGGCAATTGTGCTCACAAAGAGGGAAAGACAGGGAAGTTAAAAGAGGTTAAACAGATTTATGAACACTCTCAGCGTTTTGTGCAAGGCCCTGTGCTTAGTGAGAAAGAGTTGGTCAACAGGTAACTCAAGTTAACTATTGAGAGACAGAATACGTGAATTCTAAAAACACTAGAAAAACAGGATTTCCTTAATTTTGTCAAGATAAAGAGGGACAAGAATCTCTTTGAAGGCAACACAGAAACTGCTGAATCATCCCCACCAGGTACCACGCATGCCCCAGAGAGAAAGGTGAAAAGTGCACTGTGATGAAGACTGCCAGATCTTCATCACGAGAAGACCCCCGAAGACCACCAGGACACACAGCACACATGCTAATGATATTAATGATTTCCCAGAAATGATTTGTATAACCACTCCTATCTTGAGGAATGTGATGAATATGCATGAATGTTACCCATAATGTTGTGAGTTGGCAGTGCTGATGTGTGTGTGTGTTTGGAGGAGCGATCCCCGAATAAAGCAAATCCCCATTCTTTGACTTTGTCTCTGAAGTGTCTCCGGCCCTGCTTGGGGTGAATCATCAGGGGCAGCCCACATCACATTAAATCCTCTTTAAGAACCACCCTGGCTTTGCCCCTGGACCTTTCTGTTTGCTCCCATGGAGACAAGCCCTGAAATCTTCTCTAAAAGCCCGGAGTATTCTCATTTGCTGCCATCCACACTGACCAGTGGCCAAGCTGGGGATGGACAGGGCAGGATAAAACACAGCAATGGGTACCCAGTTCTGTCCTTCTCTGGCCCCAGCTCAGGGGTTACGAGTTACAGTGCGGGATTAGGAATATTTAATAACAAGAGGAAGATTTGAACAAGTCGTAGAGCTAAAACATCAAAATTACAGCGCTAATTAGGGGTTTAAGGGAGGTTTACTCTTAAATGGACTTGAATGAATGGGGAGTGGATGAGGGCGGAGCAGAGAGATTCTTGTATGAGTGGGAATTAATAGTTGTAAAGATGAAATTTGGCTTTGTTTTGTGGTTAGGGCTGGGATATGACAAGACTGCCATCAGAGTCTGGATGATTTCAGCCTGTGCTGTGTAAGACTGGCCAATATTCTAAATTCCCTTTTGTTTCACTTATTTGGGAGAAGATCCATCTATGGATGTAGAGATTAAAATGGCTTTTTTCCTTGTCACTTTGGGTGCTGATTTTAATCAGGGAGGTTTTTTTTCCTTCCCCTTTCACAGCTCCATTTCTAAAGAAAAAAGAACAGCTCAGAGAGAAATTGGAGCTGCTCCCAGGACAAATGGGCCTGACTGGCAGTGCATAAAATTACCACTGTCTCTTCACCTTGCTTTCTGCAATCCCTTTATTAACTAACTGAATCCACAGTCATTCTCTCTTGCCCAGCTCATTCATTCTCTTTCTTTCTCCCTCTTTACTCCCAGCTAAAAGGTTCATTATCTCATGCTCCTGGACAAGTAATGCACCCAGATCATGGGGCAGAGCAATTACACGTCCTGTGAGTGTCACCAAGCCACCAGGCTGGTGGCAGCAGCCACATCTGGACCGGGAGGATTTTTCTCCCCAGGCATGGGGTGATGCACCTGGTTGGGTCTCAGGGTGTTTAATTTCCAGATAAAGAGGAATCCTGCGCTCCCACGAGAGGCAGGAAGAAGGAACTAATGTCAATTATGACAGAAGCCTCAGCTAGGTCAGGATTTTGCCTCCTGCCAATGAGAAATCCCACAAGTTGCTGGTGGGGCTTTGCAAGCTCTTGGTCCCACTGTTTGACATTGAACCCAAATTCCCTGATCCGGAGTCTCATCCCTCCTCAGAGTCCTGCCATCACCTTCCTCGTGACTGAGAAAGGGGCCAGTTCTAATTTCATCCTGTAAAAAACGGCTCCAGACACAGCCCCCAGCTGTCAGTCAAAGCACACTTCCAGGTTTGAGTTCCAGGAGGGTAATTAATTTCCATCCAAAGACCAGAGGAAAAGTGTATTTGTTTAATGACTGCATTAACAATTTGTTCTTCTGCTCAGTATGTGTTCTGGCATTTTATTAAGACTTTTTTCTTTTTTTTTTAAGCTGGGGGTGGGGAACAAAGACTAATAAAATGTGCTAATGACAAATACCAGCTGTGTGAAGAGGAGACATAAAAGGGACAGGATGATTCGTGGGCTGGATTGAAAAAGACTCTGAACCCTCGGTGCACAAGCTGGGGTGAGGAAGAGCTGACACCACTCCATCTCTAAAAGATGATGGATTTCTGGCACTTAAATCTTGCTTATTATGGTCTGCCTGTGGTGTGATGGGGTCTGAAGGAGCTCAGCCCCATCCCAGCATTTCACCTTTTTCCCTGCACTCCCTGGACCAGTTTCAACTCAAGGAAAGGGACCAGTCCCACTTTCCTTATTCAGACTTTTCCTGCTCTCCTCATCCCTTCTTGCTTGTGCATTCAAGTCTGATGCTCCTGGGCAGTCTCTCGGCCACCAGACTTCATCCAGGATAAATTAAAATTCTTTTACTTCCTTAATATTTTGTAGCTGACAAGGCAATAAATAACGAAAATACCAGTGCTTTTGTTGCAGCAAATATTGTTTTACGGGAGATGGAGGCAGATATGACCCTCAATATACTGCCCTTCACTGTAGTTATTTTCTCTTCTCTCTATTATTTGGTGACTCTTTCTAGAAGCATTTATATTTTTCCGTATATCACTTTAAAATCAGAAAGAGCTTTAAAAAGTAAATTGCATTTTTCTCTCATCGCAGAGCCTTAGATTTCTTACTCTTCTCTTTGATTTTTCTTTTTTTCCCAAAGTAAATAAACAACAACATTTTTTACAGCACTCTCAAAAGGTTATATTCTGGTCATTTCTCATGGTTGTTTTTCAGTGTTCAGTGACAATTATTACTAAAAAAGAACAATTTTTCCAGCCAGGACCTAGAATGGGAGCAGTCATGTAAACCATGATTTCTAAAGATTGAAGCAATCAGGCTGTATCCACCTGTTACAGAAATCCTGGGAATCTCTCTGACCTTGGATGCACCACGGAGATTTGCAGTGCATTTTTTCAATTTCTGCACCCCCCTGACACGCTCAGCTTAACTTGTACCTGCTAGACACAGGAGAAAGTGCTCCAAACACTTTATTTCTGGCACTTCTCACAGTTTGGAGGTGTTATCCCCTTCCTCAGTGCTCACCCAGGCAGCAGCAGGATGTTGCTGCAGGATGCTGAGTGGGGATCAGCCTCGGAAAAAGGAGGGCTCAGGGTTTGCTGAGGCTCTCAGTGCCTCATCTGGCTGTGGGATCCTGGGGAAGGAGCTGGAGTTTCTCCTGCTGGTCCAGCACAGAAACCACAGACATTTCCTCAGCATAATCCAAAGCAGGGTGAGACCTAGAGGGCAGCTCACCTTTCCTGCGTGGAGGCAGCCCTAAATTCTGGAAGGATTGTCCTTTTGGTAACTTCCCCTCATCTCTCATTCCCTCCAAGTAGCTGCCACCATCTGTTCACACATCCAGGGCGTTTAAGTGGAAGTCCTTCACCACGAAAGGAGAGTCTGCCCCACGATACACGGCCCAGGCAACACCTTCTGCTCTGATCAACGCCTCCTGCCAGTTCCAGGTGAGCGCCCATCAGCAGCTCCAGCTCCCCACAGCGAAACACCTCACCAGGCTGCAGTGAATCTCTCAGCACAGAAACAAGCCATGCAAAGCAGAAAGCCTTGTCATTGTGCTTTATACCGTGGGATTCACTGAGATCACGGACAGAAGGGCCTCAGGGACAAAATGCCACTCCACGAGCTCTTTGCGGTCTCATCTGAAGAGTTCCAAGTGGGGGAAAGCAGGGGGTGGATTAGCAACAGGTCAGGGAAGAGTCCATCCACTCAAAATCCACTTGGATTTCAAAGGAAGGAGCACCAAGGACGCTGTTGCACACTCGATGATGTCAGCTCCCAAAGGAGACAGGAGGAAGTTCCTCCTTGCTGACCACAGGTGTCCACGTGGTGAATTCAGGTGAAAACTCAGGACTTACAGGACAGTGGCTGCCCACGTGTGGACATTTCTGCCCTTGCAAAGTGGGAGGAGGTGGCCAGCAAATCTCACTTGAGGGCTCCTGCTTCTGCACGGAAGGATGCCCAGAGTTTGTCAAAAGCATTTAGGAGGAATCACAGGCTGAAAACAAACTCTGGAGCTCTGCTCGCTCTTGCTCTGTCTGGTCTGAGTTTGGAGCGGCCGCCCCATTACTGCTGGTGACAGGCGTGTGATAACATTGCCATTTCATTAGCAGGGTATTGTTCAGGAGATTGATGGCTGGCAAGCTAAGAAAAATTGCATCTCCCTCTGCAGCTGCCTGTCTTGTAGACAGCATTCATCACAGAAGGAAGGGAGGGAAGGAAAACATACAGGAATAAGAACCTGATGCATTGGCATTCCACCAAAATCAACTCTCTGGGTGAGGATCTTGAATTCTGGGAATCTTCCCTTTGCTGCTCCAGCCCCAGGAAAAAGTAGAGAAAATGTAAGTGTTGGGACCACTCTCCCCAGTCTGAACCCACACAGGCCTCATCTCTCCTCTGTGCTCAGGAATTATTATTATTATTAAACAGACAGTTCCAAAGCAAAGCAAATATTGACATTAAGTAAGAAAGAAAATGCCATTGTGCTTCTGGGTGCTTGAAGAGAGGAGAGAGACAATGAGGAGCAGAAGGAAATGAGGCTCTGGAAAGATTTAGAGAGGCTTAGGTTTGTTCCCCAGCCCTCTCAGCATCTACACACTCTCCTTTTGCTGGGACTTGGGGCTTTCTGCTGGAGAAGGAGCACTGCAAGTGCAGAGGAAGGGCACTTTGTAGTGCTGTATTTGTGACAGAAAAACAGCTCATGTTAAAGCTGCAGCCCATCCTGCCACTTCTGAAATATCATCCCCGTTTTGTCTGGCCCTCTCCATCCTCTTGGAGGCAGCTTCTGACATGGGAGGCCTTCGAGAGCTCCCGATGCAATGAATAAAAACCACCTCGCGCCTGTACACAAAAAATTAAAACCTCATTGGTGTCTGCTGAGCGAACAAACCACAGCTAATTAAATCCCCTCACAATAGGACGTTCCTCGAATGAGAACCACCTCCTTCAAAGCACAGCTGGGGGCAAGCACAGCCATTCGTGCTGTGCCCTGCCAGAGCCGTGGGGTGACAAATCTTTCATGGTGGGAGGGAGCTCCTCCAGCCCTGGCAGATGAGCCAAGAAAGACTTGATTTGATTTTGCCAGGGAAAAAAACGCACAGAGCCACACAGCAGGAAGGCTCTCCTGCTGCCTCCCTGGGGAGCTGAGGAGCTCCCAGCCGTCACTCCTGCTGAGGGATGGGGAGTTCCCTCGTGCTCACAACATTTGCGGCAGGGAGGGGACACTCAGGCAGTGCCAGCGTGGCCGTGGGCTCTGTCCTGCCCTCTGGCACACGTAGGAATCCAGCAGGGAGAACTTCTTATGGTCTAACATCTCTGCCAGTGAAAGCATACCCATGTCCAAGGCTCAAAGAACCGCTCTGGCTCTTGTGCAGGACCTCCTCGCCAGCTTCACACATCCTACGGGAACAAGGCTGGGAGTGGATTTTCTCCCGGTTTTTTTCTTCCAGACAGGGAGATGAGAAAGACAGAGATATCTAAATGACAGAACTGGGGCCAAGAAGCACGTTTTTATCGGTGCCAATCAGCATCCAAATCTGATCACAGAATCATTAAAGCTGGAAAAGAGCTCGGAGATCATCGAGTCTGACTACCACATCCAGCTGTTCCTTGGACACTTCCAGGGATGGGAACTCCAAACCTCCCTGGGCAGCCCCTTCCAATGCCTGGCAACCTTTTCCATGAAGAAATTCTTCCTGAGTGCTTCCTGGATTCTTCCTGATGGTCCATGACAGCCCCCTGGCAGTGTCCCTTAGTCAAAGTCATCCATGTGAGCAGAGCCATGTCACACACCAAGGGAAAGGTCCCCAAACTGCTGGGGACAGATTACCAAGGGTCTCACAACTTCCCACACTGTTTATTTTTCACCCTACCAGCTGGTGTAATGTGCAAACTGTGCAGGGTGCCTGCTCACAGCTCTGGCATTGCAGTGGAGGGTATTGAAAAGTCTAAGGGTGGTTGGAAAAAGACCTGTTTTGTATTAAAAGGATGAAGTTCATTCAGCTGAGCTCACTCTGGACTCCTTGAGCAGGAGGACAAGGGCTCCTTCACTATCTGCATCCACACAAGCTCAGCCTTTGTGATTTTTTTTTTTCATAATATCAGTTAACTTTCTTTTCTGAACAAAATGTGAAGTGGCTTTTTTTTTTTTTTTTTCATTTTGGAAGTGTTGAGATGGGATGATTCACCAGTATCTTTCATTCTTTCATACAGATATATTTGTTATCACATTTCTTGTGAAAATTGACTTATTTAGGGAAGAGTTTCCTGCAAAGAATTTCAGTTTCATTAAAGCAGTTTTCTGATGAGGAAGCAGATAATCAAACCTGATTTTACCTGTTGTGTCTCATCTTCCCCCATCAGGACTGAGGAGTTTTTCTGACACAGCAGCAGAATTGGGAGGGCTGGAATTCTGTGTCTGCCGTGATTCCAGACCAGGCATTTCAGGGAGTCAGGAGGAATCAGGGAGAAAGGATCCCAACTTAGACCAGGGAGGAAGCAAAAGAGAATTTTAGCACCTTTCCCCTGCCTCTACTTTGTCTGCAGTGTCAGCAGCATCACTTCTGTGATTTTGCAGTGGTTTGCATGAGACTTTTTGATCCCTGGGGGAACAACTGTCATGCCCTTCAAGGCTGTGGTTTGAAAGGGTCTAGAAGTGCAAAAAGAAGACAAAGCAAAGACAAGGCTTCATCTAGTTGTGACTCAAAGTCAAACCAAGCCATTCATGCATTGCAGTTTCTATCAGCAATTCACGTGGAACACGATCCACAAGCATTGACACCTGGCGAGTGCATGACCAGTGCACTTCCTCATAGAAAATCCTGGAATATTCTGGGGCAAAAATGCTCTGCCTCCCAAAACTGCCCTTCAGCATCCACAGTGCTGCTTCCCCTTAATGCTTTCCCTAGGAGCATTCCCAAAGGCAGAAGTCTGGCAGAAAAGAAGAGGAAAAAAAGCTGAGGAGGCAAATGAATGCAGATGATGGAGAGACTGTGAGGGAGGCAGAGCCTCGAATGGCTGGGTTCACTCTCGGTGCTGAAGCCAGCTCTGCATTGGCTCAGGGGAGGGGACTGCTCTGTGTCATTCTGCATTGAGTGTTGGTGGGGTTTTTAAGGTTTTCATCCTGGTTTGACACCAGTTCTGCCGTTTCCAGACTGGCTGATTTGTGGCAGGATCCCAAAGGCCGTGCAGAACTGCCTCTCCTCACCCATCTTGTCTTGCTCCTGAGGGCAGCTTAACCAACTCACGTGAAAGATTATTTATTTGGCAGTAAAAGCCACAAATAAAACACAGCCACCTAATGAAGACAACTTGGTGAGTCTGGCCCATTTTTAATTTTAATGTTGCATGTAATCTCCATTCTGGTCTCTGGACTTGTCAGTGGTTTTACAGCTCCTGAGTGCAGCAGGCAGAGACAGCTCAGTGGAAGAGCTGGGAAAGCAGAATTAACACGAGCCCCTGGGGAATCCAGCCACGGAGCTGAGGAATTGTCTGCACCATCGCTGCAGTGACAGAAAGCACAGGCTGAGCAAGCACTCCATGGTGGAGTCCTTTTCACAACCTACCTGGTCCCTTATTTATAGGTAGTCAAACAGCTCTGGGCCTGAAACAGAAGGGGAGAGGAAACTCCTGCACCACCATGCATGGAGAGGGGACACTTCACTGCGTGTTACAGATAGGCAACTCTTCCAGAAATAAAGTGGATACCAGGGATTTGCCCATGGCTACAGGGAGTGTTGGGGAAGATGAAACAGGAAGGCCTCGTAAATATGATTGCTTAAATTCTGAGTATATGAAACCTGTAAGTGAAATAGAATTGAAAGCAAGTTTCGATCTCTAAAATGCCAAGCCCCAGTTACTGAACAACTGGAAAACAATGCTATGGCCAGCTGTCTGTAATCCCCTTTTTGATTAAACAATGCCCTTCTCCTTACCAAGAGTCCAGGGGTCAAAGCTGACCCTGCTGGCCTGGCAGGAGGGGTCCAAATGGNGCACATCGCAGAGATTCCTACAACACCCCGAAACCACTACAGGGAGGAATGTCAAGCCCATGAAATCCTGGACTATCCACCACTGCCCAGCTCCTTATCCTCAAGGCTGTCTCCACCAGTGAAGGATCCCATCAATAACAAGCGAGCCAGCCTCCTCTCCAGAGCACTGTCCTGCCAATAAAGCCCTCCAGAGTCATTCACCTCCTCCCACTAGACAGGCTTGGTGCTAACCAGCTCACAGATTGGAGAGTAAATCTATTCAGAGGCTAAGGATTTTCCGACACAAAGATGGATACAGACAGCAGTTTCCTTCCCAGCACGAACAGGGGCAAACACAAAAGGCCATGCACATTAAAACTGGGCACAGCTCCTCTTTGGAGCCCCATGTCCTCAGCTGTCCTTCATGGTTTGCTCTCCTGCCTGCAGGAGCCTCAGGCTCACTCCATGGGGGATGCTCTCATCCACCACACAGCGAGCTGTGCTGTTGGAAGAGAATGCACCCAGGGATGCCTGGAGAGCACTGAGGCTGTTGGGATCACCACAACTGCAGGCTGAGGCAGCTGGATGCTGTCTCACAGTGAGGAACCTGGAAGTGAAACGTGAGCTTTGCTCCATGGGCAGTTCTGCCAGCCCAGAATCGGGGCTGAAGCTGTCAGCAGAGCGGCTCACAGAGCTCCACTGCTCTCCTGGATGCTGTGGTGGTCAGCAGGAGCAGTCTGAGCCCTGAAGGTTTGCATCCCTCATAACCAAGGCAGGATGTACTCCAGCTTTTATGGCTAGGAGAATTGGGACCAGGAGGAATTATACAACTGACATAGAGGCAGTCTGCGTCAGGTTTTGGAGTTTTATTCCAGCCCATCCCAGGACTCAGAAGTTTAATCAAGGCTGCATCCTTTCTCTTTACAATCATGTAAATCAGGAGTAACTCCCCTGGAATTACTCTGTCCTTACCTGCCCAGAGCCTGCCCTAAGGTGGTGAGCTTGGGCTGCCCTCAGAGCGAGGACTCAAAAGCAGGCAGGATTTGGGAAACTGGACAGAGAAGATGCTTCAGACCCTCCAGTTCCCCAGCCCCAGGCCTGCAGGCTCTTCCCTGATGCTGGGCCCCTTTTCCTCCTGGGGAAATGGTACTGCAGTGCAAAGAGTGCTTGGAAAAGGTCCACAGGCACCGACCCCCAGTGAGAAAGGAGGGGTCTCATCCCCTGGCTCCCCTCCAAGGAGCAGCATGTCAGCCACACAAGATGCTTCTCGAATGAAGTGCAGGAACTGCCACCAGCTGTGCAGCTGGTGAAAACTGGCCCAGCCATTGACAAAGCTTTCTCAGGAGACGGCTGACTCAGAGCTGCTCTGCCTCCCGGGTGTCTCCTGTCGTGCAGACCCTGCCACTGCTGCGTCTCAGAATTAGCCAGGAGGGTTTTCTGCCTTCTGAGTTTGACCTTCTAAGGATGTTCAGCATCTGGCCCATCAGGGATGTGACGTGCTCCACAGCTGTGCAGGGCAGCAGGCACAAGGTTCCCAGAGACCTTATTTTTCCTTCTTGTTTCCCCTCTCTTTCCAGGGACTGGAGCAGATGGGCTGCACGGCTCCTTCAGGTCCCAGCAGGGACACTGGGGCAACTCACAGCAGCGTACCCAGGTGACCAGGATTCTTTTCCTGCTTTTAGCTACTCCAGCATGCTGTTGGGAAGCACTTTCTGCTGCTGCCACCCATGGCTCTGCAGCCAAACCACCGGCAGGAGTCTCCATGGATAATCAGCATTCCACTACAAAGCCAGGAAAACCACCCACTTCCCACAGAGAGGGATGTGCCTCTCTCAGGTGCTGGATCACCGATTCCCAGTGCTGCTTAGCTCAGTCCCTGGACACATTTATCTGTCTCCAGCCACAATGGAATTCCTGTGCACATCAGGGGCTCAAAAACCTGGGCTGCAGTTTGGCTTTGACCCAATTCCTGATGCTACCCGGCTGGTTGGGCTTCCCAAGGGGCAAGGAATAGGCTTGTCTGTCTTCACAGGTAATTAAATCTGGATTAGAACATGATCTGACTGGAATCCAGCCTGGGGAATATTGTAAAGGGCTTCCCAGAGGTGAAGCTCTACAACCAGAGTCCAGGCAGTGCTGTGCCCTTCCTCTGTCTCCTGAAAGAAAGGGAGCAGTGAAAAACTCACAGAAGTTACTTTGGGAACCTGGACAACACACCACATGCAGCTCTCTGTTCCACCTGCAGGAATTGAGGCACAGAGCCCTGACTCTTGCAAGACCAAGTTTAATCCCTAGTTCTCCCTAAAATTTCACATTTTTGGCTTTGCAGGGCTCTCAGGAGTGAGGCTGCAATCTGGATACCCAAAACACCCCCAGCCATGCTCAGCTTCCTCCTGGCTGCTGCATCACAGGCCTGAAAACACAGAACCAATATGCAAATCTGACATTTAATTTGGACACGAGAGTTTAATGAGGCTGTGGAGATTTTGCCACTTGCAGCCTCCACATCCTGCAACCTGCAGTCACGTTCCCATAATTGAACATGTCCCCACCACTCATGTCTGGATGCACAGGCATGGGCACATGCTCCTCAACACACTTCCACCCTTTGCTCCCAAATTCACGTTTTCTCACCCCAATCTGGAGACCTCTTTTAAGGTGATGCTTTGGTTTGGTAGCTCTGCAGCCTCTGAGACAGAGGGCTGGGATCAGACAGTCCATGAGCTGCTGTGCTGTTTTGTTCTTGAGGAGATGGAAGATGGTTCTGCTCAGAGAATTCGCTCTGGCATCTCTGGGATGAAGAGGGAAAGGCACAGATTGTGCCTTACAAGGCCTCTCCTCCCATCCCATGAGACCTGGGAAACGTTTCCCTGCCAAAACAAGTGCTTCAGTCAGGGAGAACCAATCACATCCGCTAGCCCCAGCGACAAACAAGAAAACAAATAATCAAATAACAAAGCCCAAGCAAAACCCAGGAACTCCTACATGCAGCAAGGAGATACTCCCTTTGTGCCACCTGCCTGAGAGCAAAGCCTTCCATCAGCTCCCAGTACAGAGACTGCACAGTCTTTTTATTTGAAGAGGATTATGGAGCTGCCATTCAGTAAATGAAGTGCCACTCCAACCAGCTGCACTGTGGCCTGCCTTCGTTCAGACACTGAGCCTTGCTGGGGCTGCAGAGCTGCAGGCAAGGGCTGCTCCTGGCCTTGGAGCCCTGCAGAACTAAGGAATGTGGGAGAGTGCATGCGTAGGAGCCAGGGGAGAGGTGGAGAAGCAGGGGAGTGTCATCCCATCATTTCTGCTGCTCCCCTGGAAGATACAGCCAGGCTTTGCTTCTTCAGCAGCCTTCTTTTCTCCCAGGTTGCAGCCACGGCACCACACTGCTCCTCTGGCAGATGAAATATATATATATCCTGCTTTCCTGGGAGGGGACAGCAGGATGGGAGTCACTCCCCTTTCCTGCTGCCTGATATCACAACACGCTGCTCCCAGAAGCCATTATTGCCACAGGGAGCACGACACCCTCTGTGCACGGCTGATTGCCCAGAGCCACAGGAGACAAAGGCAGCGAGCCCCGAGCCCCAGCCCCAAGCGTGGCACTTCGAATTCCCAGGGAATATGGCCCAAGGAGAGGCTGTGCAACAGGTGAAGAGGCAGGGAGACCCAGCGTGGGGCTGGAAGGGGGAAATGTGAGCTGGGCCAGGGCAGGAGATCAGCGGGAGGAGGTGGGAACGTGGGACATGAGCTCTCTTCAGCACGAGCAGGCTCTGGGATGAAATATTAATGCCAGCATCCTGAACAGGCAGCAAGCAGCGGTGTCTGAGCTACTTGGCCATGAATAAAAGATGGTCCTGAAAATGGGGAAGAGCAGCAAATTAATTAATCGAAGCAAAAGTCTCTCCACTCCCATTAACGAACAAGCCTGGAATCCTCCCACATGCAGCTCAGCTCGGGGAACATGCAGGGGCACAGAGAGGAGAAGGGCAGAAAAGGCAAATCCTCTGCCAGTGGCCTGGGGTCTCCCACTAACCCCCCATTCCAAGAGCTGTGCCAAGTAGCCCAAACGTGGGGCCCAGCCAGTCACTTCCAGGCGAGCTAGCAGGAGAGCTCTCACAGGTGGAGAGCTTGGAGCTGTTCCTGCCTGTGAGAGAAGACAGCCTGGTTTTCCTCCATTCAGAGCTGGGAATTTTCTGGGTGCTGCTCAGTGCTGCTATGCCCAAGCCTAATCCCTTATGCTGCAGCAGTTGACTGGGAACAGAATAGTGGGGGCTGCTGCAGATGGAGAGACACCCTCAGCACCAAGAGACAACTGATCTCCTCTTCTGAAGCCTTGCCCATAAATTATAGATTTTAAGCAGTGTTTGTTTAAAATATTCAGCTTGCCACTTAAAAAAGAATACTCACACACACCAGGAATGGGGAAAAAGGATGGGGGCTGCATTCCCACTTGGAGGAGGGGGAGGGAAGCAGCCAGGAGAGAGGTGTTTCCTCCACTAATGAGCCAGCATCCCTGGCTGTGGATGTGCAGTCCGACACGTGAGGCACCTGCACTGCAGCTTTGCCTGCCTCTAGCTCCATCACACAGCTCCGGCCCAGCCTCTGCTTTTCCCCCCGGCATCCCGGTGTGCACATCATCCCACAGGACAACGTCGTGCTTGCAAAGTCGGAGCAAAGACACCTCGGGTGCTGTGCGGGAAGGAAGGAGGCAGGGAAACATCCCCCCCTACACAATCCTCCTTTACCTAGAAACACATTCCTAGCTTTGATTAAAAATTCAGCTCTTCAGCCGCCTGGCCAGGGGGCAGGTGCACAAAAGGTGAGATGCGGGGAGCAGCAAAGATATTTCCCATCAATGAAAGATGCTCCCCTGCATCTGCGGGTCCAGCCCGGCCCGGCAGCGCCGCCTGTGTCGCCGCCTGGCGGTGAGGAACAGGCAGCGCCCGGCTGAGAATGACGGGATTTCTCCTCTAGGTTGCAGCATTTCCCAGGCTGAGGCAGCATCTCGCTGTCTTCTGGGATGGATTTCCCATGGAATAAAGTGCAGAGAGCGCTGGTGAAGAGATGCAGCCTTGCAGGAGGGGATAAAGGCTTCCTGCAGCTTTCCCTGCCCGAGGAAGCTCTCCTGGATATTCGGGTACATCTGGAGCAGGGCACAGGGAGCAGCAGCTCAGCTCTTCAGACGGCACAGATCCATCCCTGGCTAGCTGTGATTTTCTCAGGGTCACACCCAGCTGGGAGCTGGCTCTCCCGAGCCTCAGGTAGCTCTGGGATGTCCCTGGGATCTGAGGAGGGATGGCTGCCAGGACCACCAGCCTCTCCCTGCGATGCTGCAGGCCCAGCCCTCCCGGCAGCCTGAGCACACCCCAGGCTGGCTGCACCTCACTCCTCCTTAGCTGCACCCAGGAGGCAGAGAACCTTCCTTGCTCTCCACCCCAGGAGATACTGACCATTCTGGCAAGCTCTGAGCTGTATTTTTAATAAATTAGCCCCAAACTCCATTTGCATGGATAAAAATAGCATCAAGTGCTCTGCCAAGCCGTTTTCCTCTTGGTTAACACATTCATCCAAGCTGCTCTATTTGTCTTTCCTCCACAGACTCATATTCTTCTGGATTCATTTTGTCAAACAAATTGCACAAGCTGGACTGCCCATTTACCCAGTGCTGTTTGATTACAGGGGTTATTTATGAAACAGCAAGACATATGGCATTAAGCTTCTTAATAATAATAATGAGAGAAGGGAAGGAGAAAAGCACTAGAAGAGAGGAGGGGGAAAATGTTTTTTATTACAGACAAAAGCTCCTGCCATCGGTGATAAATTCCAGCCACTTTCTGCAGTTGCTCTTGTGCTGCTGGCATGATGAATGGCACAGGGTCCCAGCTCAGGAGCGTGGCCACAGGATCCAGGGGAAGGAGGAAAATGTCAGAGCACACACAGGTGGTGAGGCTGGCTCAGGTGTGCAGGGGCCAGTGGCCACCAGGCACTTCACTTCCCAGGAGGCCACAGCAACAGAGCCCACCCAGCCCTGCTTTTGAGCACAATCCCCCCTCTCTGATACGGTCACTTATTCCTGAGGGGTTTGGGACCACTCCATTCACCACGTGCAGAGCCCAGTTGGCTCCCTGAAGACATCCCCCTCTGACCTGGCCATCCTGGTTCTAACAGTGACTCACTGCAATTCAATCAAAAGTTCTTTCAAAGAAAGATGCTCAATTAAGGGCCTGGGAGACCTTGAAAGCAGAGTCATTTCTGCAAGAGGAAGGTAATTAACTTTTTTAATCAGTGGGCACTGATCTCGAGGTCTAGCGAAGAGAGAGAGAAGCAAACTCACTCCCACAGCCACACAATGGAGCCCTGATGTCACGAGAGGTGCCAGGAAAGGGCTGGGAACTGAAGTTGGTACACACCAAACTGCAGAGCTGCTCCATCACCTCATCCTTCTCCCTGATGCTCTTCCCATGGGGCAGAGGCACCTTCACCTCTGGTCTTCCTTCTCTCCTTGTCTCAGTAAAGGAAAACACACCAAATTTCCAATCAGAGCAGCATCAATGCCTGCAGAGAATTCCTCAGCAGCCCAGACTCCCTCCCTGTCCTCCAGGGAAGGGCCTGGCAATGGGATACACGAGCTCAAGCATCGAGAATAAAGGCTTTCCCCTGGCACTGGCAAATGTCCTGTAGCAGTCTCAGCTCCTGGTCTCGTGTTCCTCAGCTGGCACAGAGCAGGGTGCTGGGCAGGCAGAGTTAATCAGGCCTCTTTGTGATTACAATGAACTCCTGCGTTTCATGGCCTGCATCCTAAACCTGCTTTCTAATTCCCCAAGGCAGAGGGATTTACACTTTCAATTTTATGTCTAGTTAGTTAATGGTCCATTACTGTCAAAAGGATCAGTAGCTAGAAGTTAAATCCTACAGGATTTATGATAAGGAAGAACCAAAGCCTGCAGAAGAACACATGGCACAGAGGGCACGGGGAACATTGAGGGGTTGGCAGGTCCTCAGTGCTGTGACATTACTGACTGGACACTGCTGGGGACAGCTCTAGGACAAGGCTCACCCCAGGGCTTTTCCCTTACACTCTGTACCAAGTTTCTGCCTCAGAAACTCAGGGCAGAACAGCTTTGGCAGGACTGGGATGGATTTGCCTTGTTCATATGGAATTCCTGCCCCCTCCCCATGGAGGCACTGAAAGGGCTGCACTCCCTTACCATGATAAAGGTTCTGCAGTACACACGAGCCTGCCAACAGCCAAAAACATCTGTCTGTTCTGCTGCTATCCTTGAAGTCCACAGTGGTGCTGCTGTCAGAGCAGAGGTGTTAAACCAGCTCCACTGAAAGGTCTGTCAGCACTGCAGAGCTGGCTGTGCAGGGGTTTATAAACCTGCCCACAAAAACTCACTCCAGGCTGAAGGGCAAACAAGGTCCCCAGGCCTCTGAAGCAGAGAATCATTCTTCTCTTTTTGTTTTTTAAACAAGGAAATAATGGGGTTTTTTTTCTGCTGGCTGAGGTTTTCTGAGCGGTAAGTGGTGCCAAAGAAACAGAGTTAGGCTAGATTGGGGACTGGAAAACGTTTAAGTGATCAATGAACAGTTCCTTGTTGTGTTTAGCAAGAGGCTGGAAATTACTTTGTAGGTCAAGGTAGCTTGAGCTGCAGCCAGGCAGGAAGCACAGCTGAGGTCTGAAGCCATCCAGACAGGGCCAGAGGTCCACACCTGTAGAAGATGGACATAACTAGACCTGGAAAAATAACCCAGGAGAGCTCCCAGCTCTAACCCCCCACTCCCTCACCACCATACACAGGTGTGCCAGCAACATTGCAGGTTCTGAAAAGCCTGGGACAGAGAAGGAAGACTTAAATGTTGTCTATAGACTCTCCCAGTCTGGCTTTCCAGTGATTCTATAACTCTCTCCCTACCAGCATTCCCCACTAGACTCTGTCTTACCCCTTTGGTGCAACCATGAAATTTGGAGGAGCCCATTGCACACTCCATGCATATAATTCAGAAGTTGTGCTGCTCTTACTTTTCATCATTTCATCTACTAAGCTGCTGGGAGATCAGCAGATGTTAACAGGTTTTTTTATTTCCCTCTACTTTCCATACCCCTGGGACTGCTCCTCCCCACTGAAACCTGTGTTCTCCACTAAAAGCCTGCCTCAAAAAGTCAGGCCTGAGAGTATAAACACAAAATAGATCTGTACAGCTCATAAAGCTCACTCTCATCCCTCCTATCCACCCTAGCAGGCAACACAAGGCTGAGCTCTGAAAAGCAAGAAGCACTAAAACACAAAAAATAAACACCAAAAATAAATCAAAACACCGCCTGTAGCCCGTTAGGAAAGCACAGGACTCCTGCATGGTGTGATTTGTGTCACCTGCAAGGAATTTGGGTTCTCCCCGTGCCCCCCGCACCTGCGAGCTCGGGTCCAGCGTCGGGCAATACTGCTCTCTCGTGGTTCCCTGGCAGGATCACACCCTGCCTTTGCTTCCCCCTCTCTGCGTTCCTTTTCCTGCTTCCACCGTGAATTCCCTGCGTGGAGCAACCTGCGCTAGCAGAAAGTGTCCCTGCTCATGGCAGGGGCTGGAACAAGATTGGTTTTAATGTCCCTTCCAACCCACACCATTCTAGGATTGTGATTCCCTCGTGTATCTCCAAGGAAAAGCAACCCATGTATTATTAAGAGGAAGAGGGTGGCTCTATCAAATCATTCCCTCGTCTTTGTCGGCCCTTCACACTTGATTAATTCATATTTACAATGCTTTGCTTCATCCAAATGGAGCTTCTTGTGATTTATTTCCAGTATGTTTTCAGAAATGCAACCCCGGCCTGCCAGCACATAGAGAGGAATTGCACGAGAAGAAGTCGTGGGTTGGTTCCTAGTGTTTGTTTACTCTTCTTGTAGTAAACAGCAGGTTATGTTGTTTGTGGTGCTTAGCAAATCCCCATTTTGTTAAGTGTGTGTTTGCAAGTAGAGCCTTCCCCTGGGCCTGTGTGCAGCAGGATTACAATAGCAATGTTTTCCTCGGGTTTTCATCTAATTCTTTCCCTGCCTTTCTCATTTTGCCCATCTTTTTATCCCTGCCCCTGCAACAGAATTTTCTGGTTTTCCTTTGGTTGCAAAAACTTGCTTTCAGAGTTTCTTTGAATTTACTAATACGCAGCCTCAGAAATAAGTAAGCACTATCAACACTCCCCTTAAGTTAAGAAAACATTGCTTTTTTGGAGTATCTTGCCCAACATTTTTTTACTGAAATCTCAATCTCTTTAAAACAGATTCATGACATTAAAAAATCCCATAGCATAAAAAATTCTACCCCTCGGAAAGAGCAAAATGACAGATCACATCATAACTGTTTCATCACAAACATCTGTTTATATGTAAATAAACATAGCAAATTATTCAATCCTTGCAACAAAAAGCTGAGAAACATACTTGTTTCAAGTGTTTTGAAGCCAGCATATGGACTTAAATAGGAATTTTTTTTTTTTAATAATCTTGTGTTTTAAAGTTTATCTCAGGACTTTGACTATCGCAGAGGGCTCGGTTTTAGCACAACGAGAACCATGGCTGTGTCCTGAGGGAGACGGGGCGGGGATCGGAGCGGGAAA
>VZTX01022568.1:0-10560 GCA_013400915.1 Pardalotus punctatus | reverse complement strand
TCCTGCGCGTGGCGGCGGCGCTCGGCCCGGCCCGGCTCGGCCTGAGATGGCGACCAAGAACTTCCGCGTGAGCGACGGGGACTGGATCTGCCCCGACAAGAAGTGAGGGCGAGCGGCCGAGCGGGAGCGGGGCGGGGAGCGGAGCGCACCGGCAGCGGGAAAGTGAACGGGGGCGAGGCGGGGGATGGGAGCGGGAACGGGACGGGGACGCCGGGAGCCGCGGCCGCCGGCTGGGAGGGTGACACGGCCCCTGGGCCGGTGCAGCCTCGGAGAACTGGCTTTTGGCTCGGGACAAAGCCGGGTTAAATTGGGACGCTGGGGGTAAATCCGAGGCGCTGGGCCGTTCCCAGCCCCGGTTAATCCCGTGCCTCGTGCTCTGCTCCGTGTCCAGGTGTGGGAACGTGAACTTCGCCCGGAGGACGAGCTGTAACAGATGTGGCAGAGGTGAGTTCCCACCAGCGCAGACCTTTTCCCCTCGTCCCCTCCTGCCCCGTGAAACAGCATTAAAAATTTCTATTCAACTCGGAGCTGTTTGAAAATATCACCTATTTTAGTTTAAAAAACCCGTAAGTATTTCTCGTGAATCATGAGGCGGCTGTTTGAGAAGCTCTTGTGTCTCGTCCCTGCAGAGAAGACGACAGAGGCCAAGATGATGAAGGCGGGCGGGACGGAGATCGGGAAGACGCTGGCGGAGAAGAGCCGGGGGCTGTTCAGTGCCAACGACTGGCAGTGCAAAACGTAGGCTGCAAACACACCCCTCCTGCTTTCCCCTGGAAATTACCTGTGGGGCTGGGACAGGAGGGCTCGGAGTCACTGCCCTGAATTAATTAACAGAGCAGCAGAAAGGTTTTAAATGGCAGCACTGCCCCAGAAAAAGGTCATCTTTGTCTTTGATAAACCGAGACCCTTCCCGTGTTTGGAGGGAATGTGGAGATGGAAGTACCATGCCCATGGCACTGGGAGGTTCTGCCTTCCCTGGGAGGGTGGGCAGGCCCTGGCACAGAGTGCCCAGAGCAGCTGGGGCTGCCCCTGGATCCCTGGCAGTGCCCAAGGCCAGGCTGGATGGGGCTTGGAGCACCCTGTGATCCTTGAAAGTTTCCCTGCCCATGGCAGGAGGGAGGAACAGGATGAACTTAAAAGTCCCTCCCAACTATGGAATTCTGGAATTCCATTAAATTCTTTAAGTAATGAGCAGAGTGTAGCACACAGGTAAAAATGCCTGGATGTTTCTCCAAGCTATCAGCTGAGAAAATGGAGCTCCAAACTGGAAAATGACAGCTGGAATGAAATGCTTTGGTTATTTGAAGGTGCCTTCGGGGTGCTGTAAGAGAGAAGTGGAGGCAGCTGACTGTCACTGTGCAGTGGGGTGTGACCATGGAATGAGTCCAGGGAAGGGAATGGTGCTGGGGAAGGGTCTGGAGCACCAGACTGTGATTCCATGAGCGTGATTCCCACAGCAGCATTTTTGTTAGCTCCTCTGAAGTGTGGATGCCACGCTTAGAAATGCTGAGGAATGTGAGCCCTTCCTGTGTGGTTGTGCTCCTGTCCGTGTTGCTGCCAGCCTGCCCGTTGATTTGACTTCTTCCCCTGCATTTGTCCCCTCCTGTCACCTTCCAGAGTGCTGTCTCACCCCCTCACCCTTTTAGTCCCAGTCTGAAGGATAACGTTTCCCATTTCTCTGTGCTCTTTCTGACCCTGAAGCTGTGGCAACGTGAACTGGGCACGGAGGTCGGAGTGTAACATGTGCAACACCCCAAAATATGCCAAGCTGGAGGAGAGGACAGGTGAGATGGGTGTGGGGTCAGATGCTGACACTGGCTTTAGAAATCAGAATGGACGGTCATTGAAGGGAATTTTTCCCAGCAGAACGGGTACAGTTCATACAATGTGTGGGTTCTTGGCCTTGGTGAGTTTTGGTGCTGTGTGAAGGGGGGGCTCCAAGTGGGAAAACGGGGAGCATTCAGCCTAAGCTGCCCCTGTGATGGATTTTGATGTCAAGGTGTTTGGAAGTGATGTTTTATTGATCTGCAGAGGCCTCCTGTGGGGTGTCTGTGTGCAGAGGGCTGTGGAGATAAGGCTGTTATCTGCTCAGCAGGGCTCGGCTCAGTTTCAGTTCTCCTGTGGGAACGTGAGCCCAGAGGTAACTGGAGCAGGATCTCCTTACACCTGGGATCAGGCAGGGAATTTAATGCACACAGTGGAACACAAAGGCACAGAAAGAAAAGCCTAGAGAAGAGCACAGAGCTTATTATTCAAAAGGAAAACCAATATTTTAGTATTGAATATTGTGAAAATAGTAAAGAATATAATTGTATTCCATGTAATTATTGCAATTGCAAATAATATATTCAACTATTTATTATTGAAATAGTTTATTGAAGTGCTTAGTAATGAATTAAGTTGATAAATCCTTGTAGTGGAAGGTGTCCCTGCCCGTGGCAGGGGGTGGGACGAGGTGAGCTTTGAGGTCCCTCCCAACCCAGACCAGTCTGGGCTTCCCTGATATTTAATATTTCATTAATTACTTGAGTTCTGCTGGCCTGCAGAGGAATTCACAGCCACGTGCACACTCCTGCAGTAAATTACAAAGTCAGCTGGAATGGAAAGGAGCCCTCGGAGTTTTCCGTGCTGTCGTGAGGAGGGACAGGAGGATTCCAGAGGCAGAAAGTGGCAGTTGTGCACCTCAGAGCAGCCACATGTGTACACACACATCTGTCTGCACACACTCTGCTCGTGTTCCACTCCCTGCTTCCCCTTTGGCCGCTCTGAGCTGGGCTTTTGGGGTGTGAGGATGGATGGTGCCCTCTATCCCAGCCCTTGGAGACATCCCGGTGCACCCACCCCCAGGCAGCTGCTGGAGCTCAGTGCCTTTGGGAAGCTGCTTCTCAGCACAGCTGTAATTCTGAAACATTTTTTATTCTTTTTCCATTCCTTTAAACATTCCTGCTGCTGTGCTGTTGGTGGGTCCTAATCCATTTTCTTGATTGGGTTTCTGAGGAGCTGCATTTAACAAGCGTGTGTGGGAACAATTCACATTCCTCCTGAGATCCTGTTACATCCTTCTGGCAGATTTTTAATTCCACGAGGGTTTCCAGAGCCCCTGTGGAAGTTGGTGTGCTCCAAGCAGCTGAATTTGGTGCAGCTCCAGCTTGTGTTGTTTTCCCATTTCTCAAGGCTATGGAGGAGGATTCAATGAACGGGAGAACGTGGAATACATAGAGCGGGAGGAGTCTGACGGGGAGTATGATGAGGTAAGGGAGGGGTGGGGATTACTCTGGAGGGACTCTTGTTGTGTTTTGTAAGGATATCCCATAAAATTAAACCACAAAATGCTCAGATTCCCATTCATCTTCTCTGTGGAGTCTCATTGTCCCCAAAACGAGCATCTCTTTGAAAGTTTCTCGTTGCTAATTAAAGTTCCATGATGCTCCCCTTTCCCTCGGAGCAAGATCTTGTTTTAAATTGATGTCTGTTAATTTTCTTATAGAAGCATTATCAGAAAGTGCGGTTGGTGATTATTTTTGATTAAATCCTGTTCTAATCCTGGTATAAAATTCCTCAGTTTGGGCGCAAAAAGAAAAAGTACCGCGGGAAGCCGGTGGGTCCCGCCTCTATCCTGAAGGAAGTGGAAGATAAGGAATCTGAGGGGGAGGATGAGGAGGATGAGGATGAAGATCTCTCCAAGTATAAATTGGATGAGGTAGGATGGTTTGTTGTTTTTAGGGCGGTTTTTAATCATGATTTCAGTGCTGTTCAGTGTTTTCAGCTGCCTGTAGAGCAGAGCTGTGGGAATAACAGTGCCCAAAGCTGCTGGAAAAGATGTGCACAAGCTTTGCTTTGTTCTAAATACCTGCACTCAAAAATGAGCAATTTCTTTAAATCATAAATACAATCTTATCTCATATCAGAACCCAAAATTCCAAGATCTTTATTTGGAACCTGGATGTGTGGTTACCATGTATAATGAGTGCTCTTGAGTTTTCTTCTTAGGCTTTCAAAACCACATCAGATTTAATTTTTATAAAATGAAATAAAGTATTCTGAGGGGGCTTTTCATCTTTTCTGAACTAGACTAGCATCGCTTATTGGATTTTCCACATCTTTGGACAGCAGCCCTGCAGAGACGTGTGCAGATGGTCATGTTTTACACAGCAGTCACCAGACTTTGCATATGAGATCTGTCTCTGCAGAGTTGGGCTTTGCTTAGAGATTCCGAGGGTGGAAATTCGTTTAAAGTGGTAAAGATGTGTCTGTGTTCTCATTAGCTTCATTAAACAATGGGGGGGGTTGCGAGGTTTTTATTACTTGGTTCAAAACACCGATTTTCAATCACTCCTTAAAATTGTGGGGTCTCATTAGCATCAGTTCAATTTTCAAAGGTCAGAAAAACAGCGCAAGATCAATGCTAGAGTAAGTAGAACTGAAGGGAAACGAAAAGCGTGGCCTGAGTTTGTTGTGTGTGCCCGTGGCAGGATGAGGATGAAGATGATGCTGACCTGTCCAAGTACAACCTGGATGCCAGCGAGGAGGAGGACACCAACAAGAAGAAGAAACCGCCGAGGCGCAGCCGCTCCAAGTCCCGCTCCTCCCACTCGCGCTCGTCCTCGCGCTCATCCTCTCACTCGAGCTCAAGGTCTAGGTCCAGGTAAACGGGTACAGGTCCAGGGTAACGCCAGGCAAAATGTCAGTATCTGACTTCCTTATTTCCTTTGTCTTGCTCGCCTTACAGTTGTGGTTAACGATGTGAATAACGCTCCTTTTGCAGAGGTGGTGATGCTCTGCCCGAGCCGTGGGGCCGCAGCGGGGAGGCTCGTGGGCCTTGGTGCTTGTTTTAGTGAATTGAAGTTGATATTTGAGTAAATCCTTCCAATACGTTAATGTAACTTGTTTTCAGGTTCTTCGGGCTTGCTGGTTCAGTTGTTGAACAGAGGGGGGCACTGCTGGAGTGGGAGGAGGTGGCAGAAGAGGCGGTGGCGATGCAGCCCGGGCGATTCAGGGAAAGGACACAGTGGGACACGCTGGGAATAAAGAAACTTGAACTTGGTTTAATGGCAAGTGACAAAGCTCTAAATGCACTGGCAGAGCTGTCAGAAGCTCCCCATCCCTGGCAGTGTCCGAGGCCAGGTTGGACAGGACTCGGAGCAGCTGCTCTGGTGAAAGGTGTCCCTGCCTGTGGATCAGTGAAACAAGATGAGCTTTGAGGTCCCTCCCAGCCCAAACCAGTCTGGAATTCTCTAATAACCCTGCAGGTTTAAGTGGGACCACACAAAGGTCTGCTGGGCAGACTTAAGCTCTCTCATTACTATTTAAATTCAGTAATAAATGAACAGTTCAGTCAATCCTTTGAAATTGGGTGATGTCATTAATATTGGAGCTTTTGAGCTGCCTTGCAGCTCATATAAGGAGGATCCTGATTAATAGAACAAGCTCCCAGGGTCATTTATTCAATTCATATGTGCAAAGTTCAAGTTTCTTCTGATCTTGCCAGCTTCATCATTGCCCCTGTGTGCTCTCAGTGCTGTCACTGCCCAAATTCTGCAGCCCCACATGGCAAGCAGGGCTCAGCCCCAGACTCTGACTTGGCTTCTCCCTGTCACTGTTGGATCTTGCTCCTGCTGCCTCTTCTGTTCCACAGCCTCCCCTCCTTCCCACTCAGTCCAGTTTGAGTGCAGAGCTTGGCTGGGAGGCTCCAAGGACACCCAGCAACCTCACCTGCCCATAACTTTGGTCATTAATTCACAAATACTAACAGAGAAGTAAAAAGTAACTTGTCCTAACTGAGATTTCAACTTCCTCTTTAACTTTTTGCTTCTAGCTACAGATAATTGGAAGTATCAGTTGCCATTTGTGAATGCTTTTCTGTGGGTTTTGAAAAGGTTTAAATATATTTTCTAGCTAGCAAATGTTCACACTGCTGTGTTCTGCCCAGTAAAATGAGAAAATCGTGGTGACAATATAAACTGAGAGGTTGACAGCAAGCAAAATGTATTTTTCCTGAAAATATTATTAGAATTTGTTTGCAGTGCTTTTGTTTACAGTGGTTGCTGGAGGCTGCTGCCATTGTTAAGTTTCTCTTGTTTGTGCTTTAAAGAAAATCCATCAGTGAAAAATTGGGAAGTAATTTTGGCTACTTAAAAAATGTGTTGGATATGGCTGTATTTTAGCCCTTAATTTTTAATTAGGGGGAAATATTTATAAAATTTGAATCTGATTACAAAGTGCTTGCGAGAACTGGCTGGGGGAAAATTGAGCTGACCAGTCCCAACGCTCTCATCTGCCCTGCCTTTCAAGGAAATTGATGGTTTTCCAGTTAGGGCACAAATTAAGGCATTCATTTCATGAAATAATGAATAGATATGAAGCTATTTCTTTCTGCCAAGTAACTGCAATCCTGTTTCATTGTTGTGCTCGTTTTGGGAACCATCATCTAAAACTGACTTTAAAATGTTTTTAATGCAAGATCTTGCTGTGTAGAAGTGTCTGGTTGAAAAGGTGCTGTGGTGACACTGGGGGGCAGGAGGGGATTGGCATTTTAGGGTCTCAGTCTGTGTTGCTGCCTCATGTCTTCTGCTCTCAGGAGCAGTAACCGCTGAATGCAAGTCAGACGCTGGAAAAAGATCTCCCATGTTGTTGCAGGTCCCATTCCAGGAGTTCTTCCAGTTCCAGATCAAGATCCCGTTCCAGCTCCAGGGAACAGTCCCGATCTCGTGGGTCCAAATCCAGGTGAATGAGGTACCGCCCTGTCCTTGCGCAGCCACGAGGGCAGAGGCAGCACCCGCTTTCATCCACTGCTCAGACAAACATTAACTGCTTTTTATCTTGGAAGTCAGAGCTGCTGGCTCTCTGCACCAGGTGTGGCCACCACAGATGTGTTCCTTGAGGAGCAGAGGTTGTGGTGCCAGAGGTTCGGTCTGGCCTAGGCCGGACGAGCGGACGCCACCGAGCTGCAGTGGAGGAAGAAGGATTTGAGTGCATGGTTCCCTGCTGCAGGCGTTTGGGCGCTGTTCCTGTTTCCACTGCTTGAGCTGGGAACGTTAGAAATGCCACTGTACTCCTGGTTTTGCGTTCAGGGATAATTGTGCACCTTCCACGAGGCAGTGCAGCCGTTCCTGTAAAATCCTGGGGATGGCAGGGAAATGTCGGTAGGAAACGCTGGGAGAGGCTGAGAGCAGTGTGAGTGATTTGTGTAGAGCGCTCGCTGAGCTGGGCAGGGCACAGGAACAAAAGCACATTCGAGGTGTCCTGGCACAGGCATTCCATTGGCAGCACATTCCCTCTGTGATGGAATGAAGAGCTGTCCCTTCTCCGTGCACAGAGAATCCCAAAATCTAGATAAGGAAGATAATCTTGCATTGGGAAGAGCAATCACAAACAGTGCCACCACCCTTTGGTGGCAGGGACGTGCTGTGGATTATCCTGAGGGTCAGCACAGGATGGAATCCATGCTTTTGGGAAGAGGAAAAGGGTCCCTGGGCCCCAGCAGAGGGGCACTGTATTCCAAGGGGTGTTTTTAAATATTTTGAGAGTATTCCAAGAGGCTTTTTGCAGTATTTCGGTTGAGGAAGGTTTTACTCTCTACACAAATTTAGTTTTGAGTTCTGTAAATGTAACAGCTGGATTTGTTACTCTTTGGCCAGATGAACATGGAGTGTGAAATATCCATAAGATAAAGTGAGCCATGGTAAATCTGCTTTAGATCTCTGGGTTCCAAGTTACTCTGATGTGTGAATTTAGCTGCTGAGGAAGGTCCTTACAGAGGCAATTTCCCGGCCATCTCCTGGTGCTTTTTTGCCAAAATGGCTCATTTTGGTGAATGCTGGGAAGAGCTTTCCAAACCATTGGTGGTCCATTTATCAGGAAACACAGTTAGCAAAACTTCTTAGGAAAACTCCCTGGCAGTAGAAGTGTTCTTGGCAGAGTAAGTATGGAAGCCCCTCATGTTTCTTCTCCACACCCCTGATGTAAACAGAGTAGTGAATGTTCATGAAAACTGTCTCTGCTTGTTCTGTCTTTGTGCCTTCTCCATGATCCCAGAATTAAATCTGATTTATTTCTCAATCAATAAAGATCCAGCTCCAGGTCCTACAGGGGGTCTTCCACCCCAAGGAAAAGATCTTACTCCAGCTCTCGCTCCTCATCTTCCCCCGAGAGAGGCAAGAAGCGAAGCCGCTCTAGATCCTCTTCCTCTGGTGATCGCAAAAAAAGGCGCTCGAGATCACGGTCACCCGAAAGGTTTGGGTTTATGTAGAATAAGAATGGCTGTATTGAAATGTGTGATGGTTTATTGTAGTTATCCAAGGACTGAGATTCACTGGGAAACAATTGAATCTGAGCAGTTACTCTCATAGTCCAAGTAGTGTCCTCACTTGCCCTACTCTTACTTCCTGTTAACCCCTCTGTAATTGCTTCTTTTTTTTTTAAATAATTCCCCCCCTCCCCAATGAAATCTCTCGTGCTAGGAGCATGTTCTGTAGAAAGACCTGGCTCACCCTTCTTTCAGTGTGTGGCAGTGTCAATGTGTTCATTATTGAATTATTTTCATAAGTAAATACTGCATTTAGAAATTGTATTCTACTCTCAGTATTAAACTTAGATTTTTTAGCATTAAATTAGTGGCTTAAAGTTACTTGTATACTCTTGTAAGGCCCCTATGAGATATACTTGGCTTCCAGCTATGGTAGGGTACTGCTCAAAGTGGGTGCCAGGATGAACTTGAGCTCATTTCTGTGCATGCTTTCTCCATTTGTATCTTGCAGACGCCGCAGATCTTCCTCCGGATCCTCCCATTCTGGTTCCCGTACGAGTTCTAAAAAGAAATAATGTAGAAAAGCTCACATTTACAAAAAACCCACCAAAATTTCAGTCAGTGCATGAGACATTTTTAAGAAGTTGGTGTCTTACTTGGTCAGAAGTGCTCAATCTGCTAGTAGAGGTGCATGTCTGTCCTGGCTTTCTGGCAAACTGCAGCTTTGTTCATCCATCACCCAAGCAGCATTTTAAGCCATAAACTCCCCGGCACAGGGGGAAGTTCGGTGGTGTTGGGGGGGGTTTATTATTTTGAAAGATCACTTCCTCCATTGCTGGCTCCCTCAGATGGAGGAGCAGGTTGGGGATGCCCTGGCCCAGCTCTTTGTGTGAGGAGGAAGCCGTGAGTTTTCCAGAGCAGGATGGAGCTCCCGTGGGACCACAGCAGGGGCAGGGCTGGGGTCACCTGGTGGCAGAGTGAGGCCTTGGGCTGAGCACTTTTTGTTTTGCCGTGTAGCAGTACCAGTGCAGATGGACAGCCCTCCCTAGCAGCTCAAACCCCAGTCCATCACGATTCCACAGAGGGAATTAGCCAACATTCCTGGCCAGTGAGGACGCTTGCAGCCAGCACAGTGCTGTGGCTGTGGTGGTTTCCAGAGCCCGGACTCCGTGATCCCTCCTTACAAACGGATCATTTGGGATCTGCTCTTGAGCTGGAGGAGTGTGGAACTGGCTCCTTGGAATCAAGGGAAGCTTCTGCAGGCCGCCTGTAAAATTTCCTTTGGGGCTGACTAAAATTTTCAAGGTATCTCAATTTTATTTTTCTTTAAAAATGAGAATGAATAAACTGTGTAGAAAGTTCTGGCATCTTCAACGTGTTCTTCATCGATCATTCTTTTTTCCCTTCAACATAATTTATGGCTTAAAATGCTTTATGGAATCCATTTGATATAAAACTTGGTCTCTCTTGAGCTCCGTTTGGTTAAGAAAGGTTTAAGTTTCTTCAGTGCCATCACAAGGTAAGTATGGTAAGGAAAATTCTTTTTAATCAAGCCAAGAGCAATATACCTGCATTTATTTTAATAATAAAACTGCCAGATTTGCTGTTTGTTTTGATAAACTGCACAGAAACAAACGGAGCAAAATTGAAAAACTCCATTCTGCTTTTTTTTCTCCTTTTTTTTTTCTTTTTTTTTGAGCCACGTCTTACGGACTGGTGTAGAAGTGAAATGTTTTTGGTGTAGAGGTATTTTGATAAATCTCTTTGCGGAAAAAATGCAGTTTCTTCTTTAATGCTTTCTTTTCTCTCTAATTTCCATGCTAAATGTGTGTAGGTTGCACAAGAGCAGGTTAGTCTGTAACTGTGCCTCTGACTTCAACGTCCAACTAAGCTGTAAAACCAGATCAAGTAGACGCTCTGTTGTTAGCCTTGGGTTTTCTTGTGCTTTGTATTCCAATTGTTGCTGTACTTAACAGATGAGAGGTTTTAAATTTAGCAACTGATAGGCCACAGGCAAAGGAGGAGGATGGTTCATTTGGCTTAGAGAACGTGTAAGGCAAAATGATGCTGTAGACAAGTGTAAATAAAACCTGTGAGTCAACCGTGCTGGAGTGCTTTGTCGTGGGGACACTCGGACTTCCCTGTCACCCACAGTGACCCTGGTCCTGTGTGCCAGCTCCTCCCGCATGTCCACATCGGTGCTGTTCTTCATTTCAACAGCAAATGAGCTTTTACAAAACATCAGGGTGTTTGCACAGAATCGTGGAATATCCTGGTGGGGAGGGACCCACGGGGATCATTGATCCAACTCCTGG
>VZTX01022562.1:22311-54047 GCA_013400915.1 Pardalotus punctatus | reverse complement strand
TCCCTTCCTCCCTTCCCTTCTTTCCCTTCTCCACCACAAGGCTGCCAAGTGGAACCTGCATCCCTTGCAGGCTGTGGTGGCCCCAAGTTGTCCCTGTCAGGATGTTCTGGGGGTGACCTGGGGACCTGTGGGGGGATTTGCTCATGCTGGAGGCACTTCCCAGAGAGGGATGGGCTCTTTCTGCTGTGGGATCTGGGGCGATGCAGGGTGGGAATCTCCAAGAGGGACCAATATTAGATGGAAAGAGAGGGAGATGCTAACGGTGTGCCCTGCTCCTCTCTGCTGGTGCAGTTCTGTTATTACTGGGCTGGCACTGCTGCCTTCTGTCACCTCATAAAGTTTCCTCGCCTCCTGTGAGACATCCCGAGTGGAGGGCAAGTACCAGGGAAATTGCAAATTAGATGGGTTATAAATCAAGAAGAGCCTGAAGCTGCCTCGGGGACAGGGCAGGCTTTGCGATATGCTAAGCCAGCATCGGCCACATAATGAGCCATGCGGAAAAGGGAGTGAAAAAAACCAACAATCCTGGAGAAAAACAACAAAAAACTCCCCCAACCCAGCCCCTGCAGCATTCAGAATTAATGAACGGAATTAGCTCCTAACTAATTAACTAAAAAAAAATAAATAATCCCGGACCTAATGCAAGAGGCAGAAGCTTCTCAAAGGGGCGGGGATGATGTGCTAAATAATACCCATGTACTCAAGGATGAAAGGAGTTAATGGCTGGGAGGGCTGAGTTGTTGTTGTTGTTGTGTGGTTCTTGTTTGTGTTTTTTAACGACGAACCTCATGGTGGCTGTTCAGGGAGAGGAAGGAGCTGGTGGAGTCTCACGGGGTTTTTACAGCACCCGTTTCCCTCTGTGAGTGACTGGCGAGAGCTGCCCTGCTGCCTGGAGTATTTCCCCTCTCTCAGAAGCCTGGGAGCTTCCAGTCACTCGGCAGTGATGGGGGCTCCTCTCCGACATGGATTTGGATGTGTCCCTTGGGATGCCTGGGAGCAGCGGCTCTGTCTCTCCCCCTTTGTAGCTGCGATGGGAATTGAGCGAGCCGGGCTGGGGCTGCACATTTGCCCTTCTCTGTGTGCCAGCGACAGAAACTGTCCCCACGTCCCCGAGCCCGTGTCCTGTGCCTGGCTTTGGTGACATTTTCAATGCATTTTCAATTTTCATTTTCACACATCAAGTGCTCACTTTCACATTGATGGGCTGGGGTGAGCAGAGGCAGGAGCTGGGGCCGGAGTCACGTCCCCTCTGTCCCTTTGGTGACCAAGCCCAGCGCTGGGAGGGTCACCACTGGGACTCCCGTGCAGCCCCTCGAGTGATGGGTTAATGTGGGAGTCAGGAGGGGAGCAGAGGTTCTGCCCCAGGGGAGGATCGAGTGGTGCCAGCAATCCCGATCCCTGCCTGCAGATCTCTCTGTGACATCCCTGCTGCTGGGCTGGCGGCACTAAGAGTGTGGGGAAAAGCTTTTGCCTGACCAGGAGCGAGTGGGAGGCTTAGCAGAACGTGTGTGGTTAGTTCTGAGCTGTGCTGAGTTAATCTTGGGCTCTTCCTTCGAGCCCAGAGGGGGTTTTACCTGGAGCCACAGCTTGGGGCAGGGGGTGCAGAGAGCCAGAGATGTGCAGGGAGCTGGAGCTGGGCTGCAGGGATGCAGCAAAGCCAAACCCGTGTCACTGGGGAAGGGTCAGCCCAGACACTCGGATTCCTCATCCCTCCTGCCCCCTGCACCCTCCTGAAGAACCAAAGCTTTGCCCCTCTGCAGACCGGGCCTGAATTTGTCCTCTCCCATCCTGGGTGTTTCTTGCTGACCTTGCAGCAGGGCAGGCACCACTGTTGGGTGGGTTTGGGAATATTTTGCTCCAGCAACATGAAATGTTAAATCCATTCTTGTGTGTTTTTCTGGCAACCCCTGCTCCTTTCATGGCTGGGAACTGTAGCTGCTCCTGCTCAGCAAAACCTTCACTGGAGCCCATAAATTATTCAGAGCAGATTAACCTCGCTCCTGGTTTGGTTTATTTGTCTCTTCAAATTTCTGAGCTGATTTTTCTGCCTGTATTGATCATTGGCAAGGGATCACTGGAAGATCTGCCTGAATACACTTCAGCCAGGGGTTGTCTGAGACCTGTTCATGATTAGCATCTGTATTGATTGCAATGCAGCAGTGCCTGGAGATGGTCTGGATTGGGACTGGAATGCTGCTGATCAGGAAAATGAAGGAGGAGGAGAAGTAGGGCCCTGGCCAAAGAAATTGGTGATGGAGGGCTGGGGGTAAAACATGTTGGGAGTGTGACCGTGTGTGCTGGGCACCTCCTGTGCCCAGCAGTGAGGAGCAGGAGTGTCAGATGGTTCTTCCTCTGGTTTAGGGGCCAATGCTAATCTGGAACAAAGATAAGGAGCTCTGGGAATGTGCAGGCTTCATCCATGGCTCATCTTGGCCCTGCCCAAATGTCCCTGTGAGGTCTGAGATCACAGCCAAGGAGCTCAGCCCTGGTTTTCCAGGCTCAGTTTATCTGGCTTATCTTTTACCCACCGTGGACTTCAAAGATCTGTGAATTCCACTGCCGAGTCCTACCAGGGGCTATTTTTTTCTCCTGTAGTTGAACTAAGCGCAGATGTTTGTTCTCCTTTGAATTCCCAGTGAATTTGTGAGCTGCTTCTGATGCCTCCTGAGAGACAAGGGGTGAAACAGGGGCTATGTCTTCCCTTGCAACCCAAACCATTCCTGTGTTTCTATGTGCATCTTCCCAGGAGGAAAACAAACCTTCGAGCTGGAGCAGGGAGCCAGGAGCTGTTTTCTCTCTGAGATTGGCGCTGGGTGGGCAGCCAGCAGGATTTTGTCTGGAAGCAGGGAGGGAAGAACCATCCCAGATCTGAACGCCAACACTTGGTTCTTGCTGAAGACCCCTTGTGCTGTGTTGGTGGCCCAAAAGTGCTTTCAGGGAGGTGAGAACCCAGGCCAGTGTTGGTGCTGTTGCTTGGGAGGGGAGGAGTGGGAAGTGCCTGGAAGCTCTGAGCTGGGTTGTTAATGAGGCAGCTCATGAGTAGATGCTGGAAAATTACAAGCAGCACTTTGGAGCAATGGCTGTGCCGGCAAAAAAACCTTTAATAAACCAAGGCTTTTCCTCTGGAGCTCCCGTGCCCTGGGGTCAGGCAGGAAGGAGATGCTCAGTCTTTTTCCCCGGGAGAAGCAGCAAAAGGGGCACTCCTGGAAGCTCCAGCTCCTACCCCCATCCTTAGGTCGTGGGAGTGGTTGTGTTGGCATCTCCAGCTGCTTTTGTGGGGCCGAGGGAGAGGCTGGGGGAGAAGGGGCTGCAGAGCCGTGAGCTGCTGGGGAGTATCGATCTCGGTGATGCTGAAAGGTGCTTTTCACAACGGTCCCCTCAAAATTAACTGCTCATAAAGCAGGACAGAAAGTCGAAGAAAATGGGATTTGATGCCTCGTGGGGTCAGGGCTTTACAAAGTGTTCCCGGAGCTTAATTGCTCCTGTGTCAAGTTCTGGACTCTTAATTCCCATCCTGGCAAAGCGCTTGGTTTGAGGCACGTGCCTGTATCCCGTGCTGGCAGCCCTTCCCCTGCTGTGGCCAGCGTGTGGTTTGGGTGCTGAGCCACCCTCGCTGCGCTGGGCTGGAGGGATGGAGCTGTGGTGGGATGAGGCTCTGCTCCCACTGCCCCACTCTCCTCTCAGTGCCTGGCACACAGCGAGAGCTGTGATTTCCCTGCGCTTTGCACGCTCACCGAGGTGTGCTCAGGCTGAGAAAAGGGCTGCTCAGATGGAAACACGATGTCCAGACAAATGCATTTCTAATTATCTCCTGGCAGATAAAAGCCATCTTTCTGGCTTGCATCTGTTCCCATGAAAACCTGCGCCATGCCCAGGCTCTGGCTTCACCTCCTCTCTCCAGCTGGCAAAACCAGTCCTGCTGTTGTGTGGGAGAGGCAGGAATTGCTTGTGGAAACAGCCAGAAGTGACTGGTTCCGTGTGATCCTGATGGAGCTGCGTGGAAAGGCTGTGGGATTCATCAGCTTGATGCCTGATGGGCTTACCTAAAACAGAGGCTGGACAAAGTTAAGAGAATAAAGAACAGTTAAATTTATTGAAGGGCCTTTATGGCAGTCACACCCACCCAGGGGCTGCACCCAAAATGGACAGTGGGTCACAGGTATTTCATACTTTATAAGCTCTGTCCATTTGCATATCAGGGTTAATCCTCCAGTTACAGCTTCAGGTAATGAAGTCAATTACTCCAAGTTTGCTCCCCCCAATTCACTGCTGTTTACGTATCTTGGGGCCTGAGACAGTGAGGTGTCCTTGAGTTTTGGGTTTAGAGAGGAATTGTTTTGTCTAAAAATGAGAGAACAGCAGCTCAGCACCCTGTATGGAGTCCAGAGTTATACACTGAAGAATTACAGGATTACAGACACATGGAAAATGTAGAAACTAAAATCCTAAGGCATCAAGCTCTGCACTGCTGGGGAGGAACCTCCAGCCTTTCATGGAGCATCAGGGACTCGAGGCCCGGCCTTGGACACTTCCAGGGATGGGGCAGCCAAAGCTTCTACGGGCAACCTGTGCCAGGGCCTCACCACCCTCACAGGGAAGAATTTCTTTCTTTTCTGGAGCTGGGATGGCAAAAGAACAGCCCTTCCCTCCCAGGGTCTGCCCAGGCACCACCAGCATGTGAGTGCTCAGTTTCTGCTGCTCCCCAAAGGAGTCCAAGCATTTATTTCTCCTTTCCTAGGAAGTTACTTCATTATTTGCTGACTCTCTGACCAGAAAGAAGTGTTTGCTCTGGCACCCTCCTGTGCATCTCCAGGTCTCAGAAACAAATAAATGGATTTATTTGCTGGACTTCCCCCCTGGATGGGTAGGGCTGTGTCAAACAAGATCAATGATGGGCCAGAGAAAGAGTCCAGGTACACCTTGCAAAAGTGAAACCATTGCAGGTGGCTTAAAAATCATGCCGAAATTGCTTGGAAATCCTCATTTCTAGTGAGTGTCCATTCCAGCAGGGGGAAGAGCTGGCGGCAGCGGGCAGGCAGTAAGATGTGCATCTCATGGGCTTGGATTTGCACTTGTTGGTTGTGCTGGGATTGTCACAGATCCCCGGGAGCTGCTCTGGCCAGGCTCTGACACCTTTCATCCCCGAATAACATCCCTGCTGGGCTCTGGCAGCTGTGGAGAAGGCGCGGGAGCAGCGAGGACAGGAGCCCTTCCCTGTTCTCAGCCTCGCTGATAGCAGCAGATGTGGGCAGAGGAGATGCAATTAAATATAATACAGGATATTGGCCCAGGCTGCCAGGAGATGCCCACGAGATCCATTTAGTGCCGGACTTTCCAGCACCAGGAGTGATACTGCGGAAAGAAACGTTGGGCTAATTTGAAAATAGGTCAATGGGATGTAAAGATAACCCCGCAGTCATCTGACTCCGGAGCGCCTGCACCGCGCCTGGGGAGGGGACGGTCCCCTGGCTGATTAAAGTACCTCTAAGAGGAAAATAGCAGGACAAGAAGCTGCTGGAGATTTATTCTGGAGTAGGCACAGCTGGTGGAGGCAGCTGGCGGAGAGGCGAGCTCGGCATCCACTTGGATCGGAGCCGCTTCGGCTGCTCCCTCCAGAGAGGAGCGAGGGCTCAGCCGATGCTCTAATCCGGGATGTGGCATGGGATGAGCCCCTGGATCACCAGCCAGAGGTGCTGAGCTGGTCACCACCCGTGGCTGCTCTGGGAAGTTTCCCCAGGAGCCGGGATCGGGCGATTTCCACAGCAGATCCCTGGGCTGTGCGGGCGGCAAAGGCGGCGTTTGCGCTCATCAATTTTATTTGCGTAATTTCAAGCGCCATTAATAGTACATGGCACGAGGAAAAATCAGGGAAATTGCACTCCAACCATGAGTGAAATTGGGTTTAGCAGAAAATTAGTTGACTTAACTGGCAAATGATGAAAGCCTGAATAAAGAATGTTTAAATAAGGAGGAATGAGGAAAAAAAATCGCCTCCTCCCCCCCCCAACTCAGCGGTGCAGGCTGGATTTGCATGACTGGAATATTAAAATCAGTGGTTATAACGTGTTTAGGGAGGATAAAGGGGGGTAAATGAAGGGATGTTCTGCTCAAAGCCACTGCTCCTGCTCTTAGAGCTATTCCAGCCACGCAGCCATGGAACAGGGAGCATAAATGGATGTGGCAAGTCCCGAGCACCTGGAGAGGGGATTTGTGGCAGATTGTGGTGTTGATGAGAGCTGGGAGAGTCAGACCTGCTCTCCCCAACTGGTGAGAAGTTTTTTGGAGGCTTCAGTATGAGTTACACTAATTGCTGCCTCCTGCAGCCCCTCGTCAAGCTTGGTTAGGGCTTCCTTAAATTACAGATTATTTTGTAGTGCAGTGGCTTGTGTGACATGTACCAGCTAGAGGATGGTGTGTGCTGCAAGCAGGGTGTAATGGTTTGGAGATTTTTAGTTAAAATCAAGGTTTATGGATTGGTTCCACCACAGTGCAGGTTGGTGTAAATCACTGTTTGGCTGATGGCTGAGGAAAAAGCAGCACTGTGTGAGCAAATGTTGTGTTTAGAATTCCACCTCTACAAAATCCTGGCTTAAAAATTCCCCTTCAGCCTTCCCGGGAGGTTGAGTCTCCTTGGTGCCCTATTTATTGTGCTGAGGTGGCTGTGGGAGGTGAGAGCCTTTCTATTCCTGCCATCTTCCCAATCAGTCCTGTCGTGTAAAATTGTGCATAAAAGTGACAAAACTGCAACCTGTTCCCCCTGCGGCGTCCCCGGCCAGGCTGCCCTGAGCTGATGCTGAGATTCCTTGTGACAAGAGCAATGAAGCAGCTGCAAAAGCAGCTCTTCCCCTTAAATTGAAATTCTCTGTTTTTCCTGGCTTTGGCCAGCGAGGTTGTTCCATATTTACACATTTTCTGGAGTCTCTGTCATGGTCAGGAGCTTTAACTGGTGTCAGGTTGGGATGGGGCTGGAAGAAGGATCTTGGTGCTCAATGCTCAAGGACTTGCAGCTATGACAGAATCATAGAAAAGTCTGAGTTCAGAGAGACCTTTCCAAGTCTTCTGGTTCAAACCCCTGCAATGATCAGGAGCATCTTCCACCAGATCAGGTTCAGGAGAAGAGGAAGGTGTGGCCTGGAGCAGAGCAAGACCCCTTTATCATAATTCTTATGGCCAACAAACTTCTGGCTCTGCATGACCCCTTCTGATGCTGGTGAGAGACCGGAGAGCAAATCCTTGTGATAACTGTGTCCTTTGGTTTCCCCGACTGGGAAAGCCATCGATTTCCTCTGGAATCAGCCATGGGCTTGATAGAAGAAATGCTGAAGGGCTCGGCAAGGGGTGAGGGCCTCATGGAAGTGCTCCTCAGAGGATGGACCCTGGGGCTGTGGGTCCGTTTGAGCAGCAGATAAACCCCAGGTAGGGCTGGAAAGGAGATTCGCAGGTTCAGAAGGGAAAATGCAGAGAAATTAAGAGAAGCAGTAAGAGATGTCACAGAGAGGGAAAGAGTTGAAGCCTGGGAGTGTAAAACCTGACCAGAACTTTTATCCCTAAAAGAAGAGAAAATTCTTCCAGGCATGGCTGGCATAAATTCCCATCTCCAAATGGGGGCTAGGAGTAAGTGAAGAGCCCAGAAGAAAACAAAGACAGACGTCCTGGCAGGCAGGAGCTAAGGGTGAGATTTCACAGTGTCTGAGCTCAGACTTGAGAAATAAAACAGGAATTCCTCAGGCCTGTTGGGAGGACTGAGAACGAAGCGGGACAACTGCGTGGTGGGAGTGAGACAGCCTGGGTGGACCAAATCAGCTCAGCAGTTTGGTTTTCCATGAGGATGCTGTTGCTTTTTGGGTGTGAGTGGCATTATGAGGATGAGGAATTGTCATCTTTAGGAGGAAAAACAACATACAAGAGCATAAAAACTGAGGAGTGAATCATTTGTGTCTCTGAGCAAACTGGCACTGGGAAATCACAAGTACAAGTAACATGGATTTTTGAGAAACCTGCTGAAGCTGGAAGGTGTCACAGGTTTTTTTTTCTGAGAAGGAGGAAACACGGTCCAGACAAGCAGATGGGCTGTCAGGCTGACATCAGTGGTACACTTGGTGGAACAGCTTTGGAGAGAGGGATTCATCAGTTCACAGAGGTAATTGGAAATGGAAGGTGACACACCACAGGTTTACCAGCCCTGTATCTTGCTGGATTAATCACATCTCACCCTGGCAGCGAGATAACTGATGGTCTGGATAAAGAGACTGCAGTCGGTCTAGCTTTTTTGGATTTTCATAATGCATTTTATCCAATGGAGAAGGGAACAGGGGGCTGTGTGGCTGTTTGTAAGAAACAGGCTGGAAACCCTCTGAGTGAGACCCAGGGCCCAGCTGCCCCTGTTTTATGGAATTATTTCACAAACAGGACCAAAAGTGAGAAATATGAATGAAATGTGCCCAACATCCAAGGACAGGCATTTCCGGCAGAGTCAAGGGGAAGGTGAGAGCACTCTGGGATATGGTGGGTAAGGACTGGAATACGATAAACATTCCAGGGTGTGCTGGGAAGGACATGGAGCTGGGAACAGGGAGGTTTGGGCTCAGCTCGGAGCCTTGCAGGCAGAGAGGAGAAGAAGGATGTGGCTTTACAAGTCTGTCACTGGTGTGACTGCAGTGAAAGTAAACGAAAGCTGGTGTCTTCACAAGAGAAGTCCAAGGAGGCTGTGTGTGACTGGGGTGCTGGTGAGCCCTGGGAATGCTGTGCCTGGCAGCCCATGTGGGAGGAGCGGGAACTCAGCTGGAGCAGGTGCAAAGACAAGGAGGGAGCAGGACTCTCCAGATCTTTGGCCTGGGAAATAAAAACTGAGGAGAGGAGAACCATCTGCCTCCCCCTCCACCAAAGAGGAGCTGTGTGATGGCTCCTGCTCGACAGCCAGCGAGGAAGGGAGTGTTGGAGCTGCAGGGTTTTCCTGCTGCTGGGGGCTGATCCCTCCTGCTTGTCCCCAGCCACCTAGGGGTGCCGCCAGGACGGGGGAACTGCCCCTTGACCAGTCCTCTGCCTTTCGACCTGATCTACACCGACTACCACGGCCTCCAGCAGATGAAGCAGCACATGGGGCTCTCCTTTAAGAAATACAGGTAAGCAAAGCCACTGCCTGCTCTTATTCTCCATTTCATTAATTAGCAAGCAAAGGCTAATGCTAATGACCATGAGGGATGTCACCCCCCCAATCCAAGGAGCCAGACCCTTTGATTTTACCTTTGATTTTTGCCTGCCTGGTGACAGCTGCAAATTGCTGTGTCCCCTGCTGCCATGTCACGAGGCATTCTGCTCACTTTGGAGTCTCATGTATTTAGGATAAAACCTCATTAAAAAGACTGAAGTGGGGAAAGACCAAACCCTGCATGTGTGCGTGTGCTTCCCTTCCATTCCTGCAGCCAGGGGTGAACCTTGGGAATTTGTAGGAGCCCTGCCCCTGGCTCCTTGAGCATCGAGACAAATGTCATCATCCCCTGCTACATCACCAGCCAGGAAAATCTGCGATTTAATTTAGTGCTGATAGACCTGCTATTTATTACGTTTTTTCCCATCTCTTCCACTATCCTACACAATTTTATTAGAGAGAAAAATGACAAGCTGCGTTATTGCTTTTATTATAAATGCATTTGCTCTTGCATTCAGCTTGTTTTGCTCTTCCTTTGCTTGTTGTTCCTCTCCTCTCCCCAGCCTCGTGCTGGTAGTGCCTGCCTCAGCATTCCCAGGATATTGGGAAAAGCATTAATAAGCCTTCGGGAGGTTCATCATTCTCACAGCCGTCAGGGAGCTGCGGGTCCTGCAAGGGGAAATTGCCCTGCAAGGAGGGAGCAGTGTTGGGAGGGGCTGCTCGGGGTGCTCCTGATGCCTGGAATGGATTACCTAAAACAGAGGCTGGACAAAGTTAAGAGAATAAAGAGCAGTTAAATTTATTGAAGGGCTTTCAGGTACATTTAGGGCAGTCACACCCACCCAGGGGCTACACCCAAAATGAACAGTGGGTCACAGGTATTTCATACTTTATAAGTTCTGTCCATTTGCATATTGGGGTTAATCCTCCAGTTACAGCTTCAGGTGATGAAGTCAATTACTCCAAGTTTGCTCCCTCCAATTCACTGCTGTTTATGTATCTTGGGGCCTGAGACAGTGAGGTGTCCTTGAGTTTTGGGTTTAGAGAGGAATTGCTCTGTCCAAAAATGAGAGAAACAGTAGCTCAGCACCCTGTATGGAGTCCAGAGTTATACAGTAAATGATTACAGAGACATGGAAAATATAGGAGCTAAAATCCTGAGGCATCACTCCTGCTCCTTCTGCTCGGGGTGCAGACGAGGGACCAGGTTGCTGGGGATGGCAGATGTCCTCAGGCGGTGCCTGCTCCGCAGGTGCCGTGTCCGGGTCATCGACACGTTTGGGACGGAGCCAGCCTACAACCACGAGGAGTACGCCACGCTGCGGGGCTACCGCACCAACTGGGGCTACTGGAACCTGCAGCCCGCCCAGTTCATGACCATGTTCCGTAAGTGGGGCCTGGCCGGGCGTTCTGGGGCTCTGGGATCCTCCAGGAGGTGATGTTTGGGCAGTGTCCTCCTCCCTGGCTCTGCTCCTTCCCCCCCGAGCTGCCGAGCCTGCTGAGCCAGCTCTTGGGCTGCAGAATGATCCAGGGAGAGAGGCCAGGCTCCTTCTCCAGGTCCAGCACAGCCAGGGCACAGCCAGCAGCTTCCAGCTGGCATGGTTTTGGTTGCAGAGCCCAGCTTGATTTCAGCTGGGGTTGTAAAGGTGAGAGCAGCTCCGTGCTTGGGGTTTGCCTGGGGCATGGACGGGAGATGTGCGTGTCTGGAAAGAGCCCAGTGACCCACTGATGACTCAAGCATTGCTTTTTCCTGGCTGGATAAAGCCCCTCTGGCAGCCTTAAAAACGCCTCACTCTGTGAAGAGCTGCTCGAGTGGGTTCTGAAGCCTGGATTTCATGAGCTGCTTGGATAGGGATCCAAGCTCCATTTTCCCCCAAGCTCCAGCAAGGCTCTGGAGCCAGGCTCATCTCAGGCTGTGTCCCCAACCCTGGGGACATCCCAAAAAACATCTGCCCATCCACATGTCTCCTCCCCTTGGTGCCCACAGCTCACACCCCTGACAACTCCTTCATGGGCTTCGTGTCGGAGGAGCTGAACCAGACCGAGCGGCAGCTCATCAAGGCCAGCAAAGTGAGCAGCATGGCCGTGGTGTACGGCAAGGAGGCCAGCATCTGGAAGGTGGGTGTCCTCGGTGTGCTGGGGACCTGCCAGGCAGGATGGGTGGGAGCTGGGAGGCAGCCCCAGCCCCTGGCTGCTCCCCCTGGCCGTTCCACCCTGTTGGGGTGCAGATCTGAGTGTGTTTGTGCAGGACCAGCCTTGTCCCGTTCCACCCTGTTGGGATGCAGATCTGAGTGTGTTTGTGCAGGACCAGCCTTGTCCCGTTCCACCCTGTTGGGGTGCAGATCTGAGTGTGTTTGTGCAGGACCAGCCTTGTCCCATTCCTGAAGGAGCGATGGGGTGCATCCAGTGCCTCTGAGCAGACAGGGAGAGGCTGGTGGGACGCTGTTCCCTGCTCTTTGCTCTGAGTGATGCTTCCTGCCAGCAGGCTGTGAGGCTGATGATTTTGTATCGATGATTTTGCGTAATTAATTATAATGATTGCCATTAATTAATTGCAGTGCTTGCTGCATTACGATGGGGATAGTTTGTCTCTGCTTTCATGCACTCTGTAAAAAGGGGTTGTGCTCCCCGAGCCTGGAACACTGGGGGGAGAGGGGTGGGTCACTGCATGGGGACAGCCCCCCAACCCCAAAAACATCCTCCTGCATCTCCTGCAGGAGCAGTGCCTGCTCCCCCCCATCTTATCCACAGCTAGCGAGCTGCTTTTCCCCCAGGCCTTTAAAAAGGAGCTAATTCTCATTGTCTCTTGATTTATTTCTATTTTTCCCTCTGTGCACCGCCTGGGGCTGCTCCAGTTGCAGGTACTGTACCGCACCAGCTGCTGCTGGGCTTTGCCTCTGCGCCTCTTCTCGGGAGAGAAAAGGTTTTGTCGGGGTCAGCTTTGCCTTGACGTGAGCTCGGTCCTCTGCAGCGGCTGGGATTGATGCGGGTTGATGCGGTGGGGGCTGTACCTCCTCCCCTTCCCATCTTTCCTGATTAGCAGCTGCTAATTAGCAGGGATGCTCGCGGTGAGCCAGGATCCAGCCAGGCCATCTCCTCTTTCCTGGTGTTTGTGGGTTTTCCATCACTCCCCAGGTCTGAGAGCAAATCGCCCCCTGCCTCTGCCTGGCTCAGGGACTCCCTAAAAGCCCTACTGAAATTCACTAAATCTCATTTTAGGAGAATTGCAACATCTTGTCTTATTTTTCTACCATTCCCCTGCCCTTTCTTATGCAGAAGTTTCATTGGAGCTCCGTTAGGATAATTTGGGAAGGCACTAAAGAGAGTTAAAACCTCAGAACGGACATTTCCCTCCACCCTGGGTGCTACAGGCATTTGCTGGTTTTAGTCAGGACTCACAAACAACATCAGTTTCCCCCAAACTGCATATTTGGGGTCATTTATTCCTCGGTGAAGAGGCTGAGGCTGGGCTTTGCTGGTTCCCTGAGGCCAGGCTGCCTGGCCTTTGCTTCCCATGTGATGCCACTCGATGGAATAAAAAAATGGAATAGAGGGGTTTTTCCTTATTTTGAGGTCTAGAAAGGCAAAAAACACTTCCATCTTTTGGTGCCAGGTGCTTATTTACCAGCCTTGGACCAAACACCCTCTCCAGAGCAGGATGTTTTTGACATTTAGAAACATTTCATTAAACCTCCCTTCCCTTTATTTCTCATTTCCTCCCCCTCTGAACTTCTTGCCTCTGGCTCTCAATAGGAGCTGAAGTTTTAATAAGCTGGGGAAGCCTTATAGAAGTCCGAGAATCCATGGCTGAGGGCAGAAATACAGCATTTGAGGAGGCTTTGGAACAACATACAGAGTTTTCTCAAATTCCCTCTTTATAACTCCTTATTCCCCCCAGTCTCTGCTCTTTTGGGGCTGTTGCAGCAGGAGAACAAGCTAAAAATCCAGCTTGCAAAGGATGGGCCCTTTGTGGCTTTTTCAAGCACAAAAAATTCTGCAGTAGAGAAATTGTTAAAACGAAAGGCTGCTTTTGGAGCAAAAGGAGGGAAACCTCCAAGAGGAGAAAATTGATGACCCCCTTCATTTTCCAGGTAGTGAAACAGGATTAAATCTGAGCAAGAAAATCCTTGGAACTTGTTATTTGGAATAAGAGGCTATTAGCAAGCTCTGGTCTTTGCAGACGTCTCCTCTGAATCCTCTGAATCCTTAAATTCAGCAGCTCCAGAGTGGAAGTTGCCCTTGGAAGGGACCAGGAAGGCAGGAGCTCGATGTTCAGTGATGGATCCTGCAGCATTGAGGATCTCTGGGAGCCTGGGGCAGCCCAGGCTGTGTTTCCAAGGAATGAGGAGGGGAGGGTGGGGATTTTGCACTGCTGTGGGTTTGCCTGAAGCATCGCAGGTGCTCTGGGACAGCAGTTTGAGAGTTAAATCTCCCCCCATAACCATGGGGAGGCAGAACAGGCCCCATTTTTGGCACAGTTCACCCTCCTGCCTTCCTCCCCAGGGCAAGGAGAAGTTCCTGGCCATTCTCAACAAGTACATGGAGATCCATGGCACGGTTTATTACGAGACACAGAGGCCCCCCGAGGTGCCGGCGTTCGTCAAGAACCACGGGCTGCTGCCCCAGCACGAGTTCCAGCAGCTGCTGAGGAAGGCAAAGGTGGGTGAGGGCATCCCAGGACCCTGTCCCCCATTCCCTGTGCTGCTGCAGGCGCTCTCAGCTGGGATAATTAACCGTGAGCCTCTCAGCTGGGTAATTAGGCAGGAACCGAGCAGAGCGTATTTCACATCAAGAAGTGTCTGATGAGTTTCTCCTTGCAGACTGTCCACAGGCAGAGCGCAAAGTTTCCTCATTAATTCATTTATTGCCAAGTGGGGTTGTTGGTTTGGTTTTTTTTCCCACCTTATAGCTGTGATAAAAATAAATGGGATTCTTGGTGTGTGGGCTGATCCTGGGTGCCTTCAGCTGGAGGCTGGGGGAAATAGCCTTGATTCACCAGCCCAAATGGCTTTATGTTGCCCGTGTAGGGCCAGAGTGATGGTTGTAACCACCAAGGGGGAACATGCAGCTCCTGGACACCCCATGGCCGTGCAAAACAGGCTGTGAGCTTTGGGATGGGGGGAATTCCGAGCACAGTTTGCTGAACCCCATTAGAGGCTGGGTATGCAGGAGCAGAGCAGCAGAGAGAGGATGTTTTGGAGTTTCCCTGCAGGGAAAATCACTCACCAGCACACGGGTTTGTGCCTTGCAGCTCTTCATCGGCTTTGGGTTCCCGTACGAGGGCCCGGCCCCGCTGGAGGCCATCGCCAACGGCTGCGTGTTCCTGCAGGCGCGGTTCAATCCTCCCCACAGCTCCCTCAACCACGAGTTCTTCCGCGGCAAGCCCACGTCCAGAGAGGCAAGTGTGCCGGGGGCTGCACCGAGCCACCCCTACAGCAGCGCTCGGGCCAGCCTGGGGGGCAGCAGCTGCTCAAATGAGGATCCTTCTTTATCGGCAGGATTTCCTCTGGGGATACCTGCAGGTGCCATTTGGGGGATTTGCCTTGGATGAAAGGGGCTCTGCTGGAGGTTTGGGGGGTCCAAGGAGAAGGTGGAGCAGGAGTTTTCTGCAGACCCCCAGCTCCTTCCCCACCAGCCCAGATCCACTCCCTGCTGATCCCTTTGTCCCTCCAGAGGGACACCAGGATCTCCACCAGGGCCATGAAATCCCTCCCAGGCTTGCCCATTGCTGGGAATTCAATCTAAGTAGAGCAGGAACTCTTTAAAAGTTAAAGGCTTGAGAAAATTGCCTCTTTTATTATTAATAAAGTGGATAATGCAGTGCAAGGCTCCCTTGCCGGGCAGGGAGTGAGCTGGGAGTGGGCTGGGCAGCTGGACTGGGCTGTCCTGCCCCCCTTGTCTGCCCCCCACACCCCCGGATTTGGTGTTAACACCCCCTGGGGCAGGGGCTGGGGCTGTGCTGCAGCCTGGAGCCGGGATGGCAGCCGGGGGCGAGGGCTGTGAAACGCCTCAGGGTGTTGATGTGCCGGAGGGGAAAGAGGTGATCAATCTGCCGGGGAGGAAATGAGGAAGGACAGCAGTGAGGAGGATGAAACACACAGCTCTTCTCCTCCAGCTGGCAGGGGTTCAGACCCCTCTGCGATGTTTTGTGCTGCCCTAAAACACCTGCTCTGCTCAGCATCCTCTGTCTTCCCTTCCCAGAGGAGATCAGGGCTGAAAAGGCAGCTCAGGGCTGAAACAAATGAGGCAGAGTCCCAAAAATCACTTGGGTGGGTACCTGTGGAGTAGCACTGTGGGGGCTGCCTGTGGCATCAGAGCGCTGCTTTTTCCCAGTGCCAGAATTTCCCAGTCTTCAGTGGCCGTGGATTTTCTCCCTGCCTTGTTTCTAGAGCTGGCAAACCCAAGAGATGTGGTGCCTTCCCACGCCTTTCCTGCTTTGGTGCATGTTTTCCATCCAGACCCACAGAATAGCTCAGGCCAAGGTTAAACTGTGCCTGTGTGACAGAGGTGGAGTATTCCAGGCTGCAAAAGGAGTTCAGTGCTGCTGGAAATGGGGCATCCCAGCCCAGTGGGAATTTTAGCACATCACCCTGAGGTTGGGGAGCAGCCTTTCAGAGGAAACCTTTCTCCAGCACCCCCCGTGTGCAGCAGGTTAAACCCCACCGTGTCTGTGGGGCTATGGTTTGCTTTTCTGTTATTCGTAGGATTTGTGGAAGCAGGTAGAGAGGTCAGGCAGACAGGCTCCAAGATGGCGAAGAGAGAGAGCTTTATTTACAAGAAGTTCTTTTTATACACAGTAATAAACAATTGTCTATTGGCCAAAGACAATCCACCCCCAAAGACCTATTGGTTATGGCTTGTACACCTCTAACACTAAACACAGAGATTAAGAAAGTACAGTTTATCTATATTCTCCATGAGAGAGAAAGAAAATCCTAAAACACTGCAACTACATGGGGCTGCTGCTCCTCTCTGCCTCCAGCTGTGAGCAGGGAGCAGCAGCCATTCCAGCGGGGAGTGCAAAATCCAGCAGATCCCGCTGTGTTCCAGGTGTCCTCCCAACACCCGTACGCTGAAGACTTCATCGGGAAGCCCCACGTGTGGACTGTTGACTACAACAACTCTGAGGAGTTCGAAGCTGCCATCAAAACCATCATGAGGACAGAGGTACAGCTCGGAGCAGTTTCGGGGTGACCTCCCCACTGCTGGGTTTGGACAGGCAGCAGCAGCAGATGTCGGAGCCTGGCTCTGCTTTTCAGACATTAATTTATTTTTCTTCTTCTTTTCTCCTTTGGATGTTTTTTTGTCCTTTCCTGCAGCCTCAGGGGCTCACACCTTGCTTTGGCATGGAGCACTGTAGGTGTTCCCCAGGGTAGAGCTGTGCCTTTGAGGGGTCCCCTGGGAATCCTGAGGGTAAGGGGAAGCTGAGATAAAGCAGATAAGGTTTGGGAGCAGGAGGGGGAGGTTGCTGGAGGTGTAGAGCAGTTCTGGGAGCTGGTCTGATAAAAATGTAAACCCAGAGAGCCACAGCCCTCTGCGCTTGCCTTTCCCCCATTTCACTGATCGTTACCTTCAGACGGAGCGAATCGATGGGAATAACTTCAGGAGTTGCTTCTGTGAGGGATGTAAGGAAGGGGGGACCCCAGGGAAGGCAGCACTCCTGCTGTGCCCACTCTGGAAACGCTCCCTCATGAATATTTACCTCCCCCCCTGTGGCAGGAACCTTTCAAGTTGTCCAAATTATTAAAGCCAATTTTCCTGGAGGGGAGGAAAGTGCTGATAGCCATTTTGCTGGCAATTCTCTTCTCCCAGGATGAGCCATCCTCTCTCAAGGATGGGGATGTGCTGTGGAGCCCGGGCTCTGCCTGGAGCTGTGGGGGCTCAGTGGGATTTGGGGGGGACAGGTGTGGTGCTGGTCACTGAAGGGTCATCCTTGCTTCTCCCTGCATTAGAAGCTGCAGAGGTGGGTGCCTGTGACAGTCTGGGGACTTGATTCAGGTGATGTGGCCATGCCATCACCCTGTGTCTCACCTCCTCGAGGGTGGTTGCTGCAGCTCTTCACCTCACGCTCATTTTCTCTGTGAATTTGCAAAGACTGATCAAGCCCGACTTAGGAAAACAGTTGTTGTTTTGCACATTCATTGCCGTATCTCGATTAGAATTAAATTAAAAATAATGACATCCCTGCTGCTGTGCTGCCAGGCCAGCTGTCAGAGCTTGACCCTCCACCATCTGGGCTGGAGACAGCCCCAAAGTGAAGGAATTGCTGTGGGCGGGAGGCCGGGAGCTGTTCTGGGAGAGAGAAGGAAATTTTCAGTTTTTCCAGAAGGGAAGAAAGAAAATAGTGAAAGCTGGTACTGCTGTGCTTTAAAATAATTAAAGAATGGTGAGAATTGAGGGTGGGGGGAGAGGGCTGTGCTGGTTCCTGGGCAGCTGTGTTGTGTCAACCAGACGTGCACCAGGTCATTTAGGTGCTCAATGGTCTGGTTAAAAATTAAAGAACTGAAAAGGGTTTTAGGGAAGGCTTGTGTGGTGTGATGGGCACTGGGCAGGAAGGGCTGCTGTCCAGCACTGGGGTGTGCTGCTGCTGTGCCTGTCCCTGTTTTGCCCCAAACCAAGCTCCTGTCTCAGCTCTTGTCCCCATTCCTACCCTTGGATCAGGGACCCCATCCCGTGGTCCCATCCCACAAAGCATCCCAGCCTCTGGAATTACCCTCAACTGCTGGAAATCCTAAATTGGCCTCGAATGAACAAATCCAGTCACTGAGGTGCCGTTTGCACTGCGACACGTGGTCCCTCTGGAGAGGAGGGATTCCTTCCCACCATGGAGTTAATCCACAACTCACCTCTCTGGGGTTTTAAAGACATTGTATAAATCCTCCCAGAGCAGAGCAGGGAGTGAGTGTGAATAACTTAGAGCAGCCTCCTTTCCCCCCCCACCTTTTTATCTTTTAAATAGAAAGGTCTGCTTTATTAGAGATGCTGTCAAGACAATTAAGCCTAAAAATTGACCTACCTTACAGGTTTAAAAGCCTAATTATGGGCTTTGGCTCCAGGAGTCCCTGGGTATCTTGTCTTTAAAATACTGTTTGTTACAGCAGGAATTGAAAACAAGGACATTAGCGGGAGGAGCAGCAGAAAGATGGGAGCTGGGCAATTTAGTCTTCCTGTTCCCAACCACTTACTGGAGTTTGGAGAAATTATTTTACTGACTCCTTTTTTTTTCTTTTTTTTTTTTTTCTCCTGAAGGCAAAATGGGGTGTTCTGTTATTGGAATATCTAATAAATTTGTCTGTGTTTCAGAAAAACCACCATCAATTTCTTTTTTTTTCTGTCAAAACATTTCATTTCAAAATTACTGGAATGAAATACTATGGTTTTGTTTCCCATCTGCCTGCCTTTGTTTGGAAATACCCTGCCAATTTATTGAAAGGAATGCTGGATCTGAAATGATGCATTTCCCTTTGCTTCACCAACTCAGACAGATTGAACCTGAAGCACAACATTTTCCCCCTCCTTGATGGGTGAAAACATTGGAAAATGAAAACTGACCTGAAATGGATTTTATTTAGGGATTTTTTTTGTTGTTGTAGGACTGAAAAATCACGTATCCCACAGATGTTTTGCATCTAGGCCCGAGCTCAGTAAGACATTTTTGGGGATATGAGATGCTGTGGGAAAGCTGTGGCTCTGCCTTCAGGTAGAAGCTGTGCTGGGGAGCAGGGAGTGGGAACCAGGATGCTGGGATTCTGCCTGGGGATTTGGGAGCTGGTCCATGAACCTGCCAGTAATTCTGAGATGGTCAAGCGGATGACAAGCTCTCCCTGCTTTGATCTGCAGGGGATTTGTTGACTCTCAGCAATATTTAATGCCACTGCAGCACCCCAGTTTCTCCTGCTGACACCCAGGGCTGCAGCTCGGGGCAGGATGTGCCATCCCACAGCTCCTGCTGGGCTGGCAGAGCTTCCCCAGCACGGGGCTGGCTGCTGGCTCTGTGCAAACAGAGCAGTTGGGATGCAGCCGGCATCGCTCCCAACCTAGTTCTGCCTGAAAGAAACTTCTCCCTTCTGGAGGCAGAGCTGAATCATACCTGGGACGTGGCTTGGGTTTAAAATCTGTGTTTTTCCCCCCAGAACAGCCCTCGTGCTCCCCTCTCTTGTCCTTTTGAGGTGGTGCCCGTTCCAGGTCACCCTCCAGCTCCTGGGGAAGGTTTTTGGCAGGCTGTGTCTCTGCCCCTCGTCTCACTTGGAGCAATTCTGGGCTGATTGTTTGTATCCCTGGCCTATTTATAAGGAAAATTGAAAACAGGGAAGCACCAAACCCCTCTACCCCAGAGATCAAATCCCAGCAAGGGACGGGGGGCAAAGAAACAAGTGGTGTCCCCTTGGGAAAGGTGATGCTGGAGGCTTGTCCCAGTGATGGATTCCATCTGTTATCCAGGGGTTAGAGGCTGGAGGAGGAGAGAGGTTTGCAAGCACCACCATTTTCTGGGCCTTCAGCTTTTCCTCCCCGTTGTCAAAACCAGTCCTCACACAAGCAATTTAATAGACCCAATATTCTGGTATAGTGAAGGGAGAAGGCTTCATTATATTAAAGTCAAACATACAGGACTATAATGGAAAATTATACATTTCAGCCTATGCCTGAAAGAGCGGCACATTAAACATCACAGTGAAAATAGCTGGTTAAAATGTTCCAGCCTGCTGTTACGTGCCAGCGCAGAATTGCATTATTTTTCTACTTATTTGTCTGCTGATGTTCAGATTTTTTCCCTCCTGCTTTCCTTTCCTTTTGAATGAAGGAGACTTAGTATTCTCTTCCAGCTGGAGCTTCTAAACCCGGGGCTCTCATGGGGAGCACTGGGGCTTGGAAACTCTGACCCTGTGTTCCTCACCTGGGGAGAGGATGGCAAAATCCATCTTTACCAACACCTCCATTCCCTCCCATGGCATCCCAGGCATCATTCTGCAGTGGGATCCAGTGGTCCCCACCTCAGAACCCCCCTCCTCTTCTTCCTCCTCCCTCCCAGGGCTCTGGGGACATCCTGAGCTCCTGATGTGAAGAGTGACATTAACAACAGGGCTGTCAAGAAGAGGCCGAGCCTGTCAGATTTTAATTAAACAATTATCTTCTTGAAATTGGCATTTTCTCAGTCCTGGGTGCACGAGCTGAATCCTAACAAGACCTGGAGAGAGAAGCAAGGGGAAATGAGAGCATTTGGGGGATCCACTGAGGGGAGAGGGGCTGGAGGAGCAGGGGCTGCAGTGGGCTCCAGCCCACTCCTGATGCCCATGGAGCCCACAGGGAGCCTGTGGAGAGCTGGGATTCCACCTGGAGCAGCACCTCTGGATCCAGGTGCAGGCACAAGGAGGTTTTGTGTGGCGTGCTGCACGCACTGGGTACCACGGCAGCGTTTTGGGGGACTGAGGCTGTTTCATGGAATTCTGGCTGCACTATGCCTGGCAAAATGGGGTCCTGGGAAAAACCCCCCATGAAAGCAGTGCTGAGATGAGACTGAGCCCTGGTGATGCTGAGCAAGGGATGGTTTGTCTCCCCCAAAACTGGGGCCAGGCCAGCCCCCAGCCTGGCTCTGTGCAATCAAAACAGGCACTTTTGCTTTGCAAGGGCTCTGCCCCAGTTAACTGAGAGCCCATCAGGAATTCAGAGGCAGGATTGGTGCCTGTTGCTGTGTCAGCCCTGATTAGCGTGCACATCTGTAATTAGATGGAGCAGCTGTGATTTCCAGCCTGCCTGTGATCTCAGGTGGGATATTTATGGCAGGGAGATGCTTAGAGGGCTCTCAGCAGACTGAGCCTTTGAGCTTGGGTTTGACGGGTACTTCAAAAGGAAATTGCTATTTTGGAGGTGCAGAGCTCAGAAAATAGAAGCAGCAGTGTTTTCTGGATTAATTATCTTTGGGTGGTTTTGCTTATAATCCTTTTTAATAAAGCTCAGCAGAGATGCACAGGGTAAAAGGGGGTCCCAGGACTGGCCCCTTCCATGCACTGACCTGCTGCACCTCCTGAAACTCTCTGGGAAAATAAGGGAGTGTGAAAAAATACATCCTCCCAGGGCAGAATGTTCCTTAAAAATAATTTTTTTCCAGAGGGAAGGGGGGCATCAGACACAGCCCTCATGACAGTGCTCTTCCCACAGGGAAAATCACTACAGACCTGGGGGCAGTGGTCACTCACTGGCCCTGCTGAGGGCAGGGGGCCTGGCTGCCTGTTCCTGCCATTCCTGCCTGTTCCTGCCTGCCCTAGAACCTGTGCCACCCCCATGCCAGGGAAAAGCTCATTTTTGGGGACACTGCCATGCCACAGTGCAGAGGAGTGGGTTTGCTGTGCCAGGACTGGAGGGTGACTCCCAGAACAGGGGGATGTCGGGAAGTGAGGGCAGGCAGGGTCTCCTGGAGACCAGGAGCATTTTGTAACCCACATTGAAGATATTCCATGTTTTGAGCACTGGTGACCCTGCAAGCAGCAGGTCTGGATGTGGAGGTGCAGTGACAGCACTGATGTCCATGTGGGCACCAACGTTGGCTCCATCCCCGTGCTCACCCAGCTCCTGCCTCCCTGTCCCATCCCAGCCAGTGCCAGCAGGGACCACCAAGCCCCCGTGGCTGGCACAGGTGACAGCTTCCACCCATCCCAGCCACCCGTGCTGGGCAGCAAACCCTCAGTGCCGTGGCTGTGGGGAAAGGGAGATGTTTTTCCCTGTACTGTGCACAGCCAGTCCCAGCCGGTCACTGGCCAGTTCTGTGGGCTGGAGCACTGGGGAAGCCAAGCTGGACCTTCCTCTCTGAGCCCCCTTTGAGGTCAGGGGAACAGAGGATGCCGGACCAGACCTGGGGCACCACTGGGATGCTCTTGCTCTGGATTAGCTTGGCATCTTTTCCAGTTCTACCTCCTCCCCTGTATTTTAAAATGGATCTCACTTGCCCACAGCTGCAGAGCGGTTCTTGGGCTGGAACAGCTCGTGCTTTAGTTTGAAGTGACCTATGGCATGAAAAGTGGTTTGATTTTATAACTTATTAGAAGTGGAAAAAAGGGAGACTAAAGTGGAACAGGGTGGCTTCATTTCCACAAGTAGGATGAGCCCAAAGTACTCCTCTCTCTTTCTCTATCACTTTGTGGCTTGTGAGGTTTCTCCAGCCCTGGGACTCTTCCCTGATTTTTCTGGTGGGCTCTGGTGGGTGACAGAGCCATGTCCAAGGCGCTGCTGTCTCGGGGCAGGGCAAGGCTGTCCCCCCCTGCTGCCTGTGCTCTGCTCCTGCCCTTCACAGGTGGACCCTTACCTGCCTTACGAGTACACTTCCGAGGGGATGCTGGAGCGGATCCACGCCTACATTCAGCACCAGGTAGGGGAGAATCCCTGTCCTCCCTGGGGAACCATCTCTGTCCCCCTGCCAACCTTCCCTCTTCTCCCTGGGGAGCCTCCCTGTTCTCCCACAGGCGTTGTGCAGCCCTGCTTGCAGAGAGCACCAGGGGACGGGGCTGGGGGAGGTTTGTCATGAACCAAAGGTGCTGGGGGTTGCTGGAGGACCCCTGGGGGTGTTTGGGGTGGGCCGAGGCCCCTCTGCTGCAGAGAATGAGGCAGCAGTGGGAGAAAGAAGAGGTGGGAGAAGAAGAGGTTCACCCCCCACAGCAGGAGATGCCATCTGTGCATGCAGGTGACCTCAGCCTGAGGAGCAAAGTCATCACCCCAAGTGTCCTCCTGTCCCCCCAGCAGCCTCCCCTCCCCACTGTTAACATCTCAGGGCACCAACCCATTATCTTCTCTCCCACCAGGATTTCTGCACCACGTCATCTCTTCCTCCATCTCCCAAGACCAAGAGTCCTGCTATGCAAAGCCCTCTGAGCCCGCTGGCCCTGTCCCCCAACGCCACCCACCTGGTGTGGTCCCCCAGCGCCGGCCGGGCTCCTCAGGTGTGGCCCCCGGTGGCCTCGCTGCAGGTGTGGCTGTCGGAGCCCCAGCACACGTGCACGGAGACGTGCCGGCGCCACGGGCTGGTCTGCGAGCCCACCTTCTTCAGCTTCCTCAACAAGGAGGAGGTGTTTCTCCAGTGAGTTGGGGCCATCTCGGTGAGGCTGTGGGGGGCCACCAGCCAGATGATGTCCCCTTTGCTCCCCCCCCTCCCCAGCACCCAATTTCCTCGTGTCCCCCCTGCCAAAATCCCACTGAGGAGCCCCCAGGCCCGAGGCAGCGCAGGCAGGGCACAGCTTCACTCCTCAGAAGGCACCAACAGCGTTTCCAGGCAGGCTTCCACCTCTCCCCACCTCATTCCTCTCCACCTCCTGCGTGCTCTCTCCCTTTCTCTCCTTTTGAATGTCTCTCTCTCTATAAAACTGCATTTTGAACACACAGCGGTGAAGTTTTAATAGAGTATAAATCTGCCACGGGGCTCCGTGCTGCTCTGTGGGCAATTCAAATGCGAGCGTTGCCGGTGCTGTCACGCTGGTCAGGCAGGCGCCGTGCGCCCCGCTGACATTTTTATATGATAAATTAGACCTGGGGCCCGGCTTTCACTCTTTCCCCCTGCACACGCTCCTCCAGACCTTAAAACGAGCTGGCTCAGGGACTCGTCACTTGAGAGGGGTTGGTGGGAGAGCGATGCTGGCGCTGCTGCTCTGTCTGCAAGGGGAGGGATGTTAAAATCCACACCGGGCATTTCTGCTGCTCCTGGGGATTTGCTGATGCTCACCCTGGTTTTTTTGGTTCATCCCAGCTGACAGGGGACATGTGGGCATTGACTGATCCCATGTCCCTTCCAGGGAATGTTAGCTGCAGTAGGAGGTGTCCATGGGGAGTGGGCAGAGCTGTTGGTCAGCCAGGGGCTGTAAAAGAGTCATTGAATATTCCTCAGCTGGATGGGACCCAGGAGGATCAATGAGTCCAGCTCCTAAGATGTGGGTGGGGTTTTGAGGGTGATCCTGAGCCATCTGTGGGGGTGATCATCATTTTGGGGTGATCTCGGGCTGCAGGGTTCAGTTGCCAGCCCAGTTGGTGTGCTGGGCTGGTGACCAGCACTCACAGGTAGCCAAGGGGTGGCAAACAGATCCGCAAAGAGCTGCCCCCACCCTTAGCCAAAGAACCTCCCCAGGAAGGACAAAACCCCTTCAGTGACTCCCCAGGCAGATCCTGACCCAGCTTTGCCTTCCCCCCCAGGCTCAGCATCACCTGCGACAGCACCGAGTCCGAGATGAACCATCTGTACCCCGCGGTGGCCGAGAACGTCCGCGAGTGCTACCTCCAGAAGGAGCCGCTGCTCTTCAGCTGTGCCGGCTCCAACACCAAGTACCGGCGCCTCTGCCCCTGCCGCGACTTCCGCCCGGGACAGGTGGCTCTGTGCAGGGACTGCTTGTGACACCGGAGTCCCCACCGCGTTTGGGACACGAGTGGCTTTTCCTCAGAACTCTGCGGCAGCCGAGGAGCTGGGACAGGTCCCTCCCGGGGGGTGAGCCGGGGTTGTCAGACTCTGGGGGTTGTTTCATCCAGCAGCCAACTGTGAATGACCATGTCCTGAACTCTGGAGTCATTTTCTTCCCGAGGAGCATCGTCCGACCGCATCCGAACCCACCTGGACCTGGTGGCACTGGGACGGGGTGGTGGGGAGAGGGGTCTGGGGACACCCTTCCCCTCTTCTGGCAATGGCACAAGCCACCAGCAGACTGCAGTTTCAGGGTTCTCATCTTCTTCAAGCATCCTAAGTTGTTTTATTTATTGATTTTTTTTGTTTTTTTAACCCTCCCCCTGACAAGTGGTAAATTAAAGGGGAATCCACACCCAGCCCTTCTGTGGGAGTCCTTGGGCAGAGCTGCACTAAGGGGGACACAGGGGTGATGCTGGTGCCTGTCGTGGATGTGAAACTGGGGAGGAAAAAGCACAGGAAAAGTGGCTGGGTCAGATGGACACATCGGGGACTGCACCCCTGGCACCCCCAGAAAGAGCCAGCTTGGGCTGGACAGCCTGGGAAGTGAAGGGTGGGATGGGGCTGGGAGAGGGTCCTGGGAAGGCTGCTGGTCCCAGGGCAGGGCTGAGGAGCCTGAAGTGAGTCCTCCCAGCCTCCAGGCTGCCCCTCACCCTGCTGGGCCACGCACGGAGCTGAACATCTCTCCAGGGATGGGTGGAGGTGGTGGTGAGGGGCTGCTCAGCATCCAGGTGGGTGGGGAGAGGGGAGGAATTCCTGCTGGGCACTGACCGAGGGCAGAGCAGCTGAAAAGCAACATCCCGACCCTGTGTGCCCCAGGTGTTGCCAGCACAGCAGGAGGTGAGCTCCAAGCAAGCATCTTCCATAGATCTCTTTGCTTCTTCAACTTTCCTTAATGCATCTCGTGCCCCTTTGGGACAGTTTTCCCCACTGCCAACGTTTCTCCTCCTGGCACGTCCCCTGGCTGGGTTGGTGCTGGCTGGGGTGACCCAGTTTGTTTTTGTAGGGTTGCTCACCAGGACAAGGTGCTGCTGCGAGGTTGGTGCTCAGCCCTCCTGGTGTTTAGAAGCATTTGATGATGACATTCCCACATCCTGTAAAACGTGTGGCTGGGCATTCAGGGGCTGGAAACTTCTCATGGAGAGAAACTCCTTCTCTCATGGAGAGAAACTTCCTCCGCATGGAATTGCTCCTGGCCTGGCCAGCAAGGGAGGCTGGTGGGGTGACCTGGCGCTGTCACTGCAGGATGCCAGGCCCTGGCAGGATTGTCCCCTCGTGGTGGCTGACGCAGAGCAGTGGCAGGATGAGTGCATGAGGTCACTGGGGCTGTGCCACACCCCCGGCACCTCCAGCCTGTCCTGGGAGCAAACCCCATCCCTTGAGCTGTGCTGCAGCATCGGGCAGAGCCCAGCTCCCCTCCCCACATCCCTGCCGTGTCCCTGGGCCACCACAGGGTGCTGTGTCCTCTGGGCACCCCCCATGAGAGCCCACCATGGCGAGCCCGGCCACATCCTGCCCCGGCTGAGATGGAGACGCTGCCGTTATCCCAGAGCAATTTATCATCTTCAGCTCCAAATTGCGTGGGCAGCCTCCATCCTGCCTGTGACGCCAGCCCAGGGGAAGGATTGATTAAGTAATTTTTATGTCGTGCAGCCGGTGTGTGTCTAAATAAAAGCAGTGCAAGCCTCTCTTTGTGGAGCTGGGCAACACCACCTTTCCATGGCACCTTTCATCTCAGCCTCAAAGCATCCCCTGCACGGACTCCTGCCCGGGCTGGGGGGGCCAGAGTCGGCCTGGGAGAGGGACAGGGGGTCAGCCAGCAGGAACCATCAGCAATTCACTTCCCAGGGTTGTAAAAACCAAATAAAACTGAATTTTAGAGGAGGTTTAAACAAGTTTTAAAGACCAAGAGGCTCGGGATGTCTCGTGAGGCAGTGCTTGTTACACATCAGCTCCCTGGGCAGTTTTTCCACCGTTTCTGCTCAGCTGCTTTTAAAATAGCCTTCACCTTCCAGCAGCCCAGCTCTGCCTCCCACTGCAGAGAGCTCCAATTATCCCCTGGCAGGAGCATTTTTCTCCAGGCTGAAATAAAAGGTGGCTGGCTCACCTTAGCCACTGTCATGGGAAATAATGATCTGTCTGGAACCCTGCTGGATCTCAAGCCAGCCTGTAAATTTGGGCGATGGGGCCGAGTGAGGCTCTGCTATTGTCTGTCATGTCTCTGCCCCATCAGTGGGCACCGAGTCCTGCTCAGGTGCTGCCTGGGGACAAAACATCTCCTTTGGCCCCTTGGTGGTGGATCATCACTCCTGGATGTTGGAGGTGACAGGACCAAAATGTTTGTTACGTGTGGGGGTGCGTGCCAGGGGCACCGTGGCACCCTGGAGTGGAGGTGGCACCAAGGAATGGAGGAGCTGGTGTGAAAGGGAAGGGACTTGGTCCCCTGGAAATGTTTTTCCCTGCCCTGACTGTGCCTGGTGATCACTGGAGCATCCCACTGCCTCCCCAAGCCCTTTCCTGAGCAGGTCTCCAGCCTGGTCTCCCTGGGCAGGACACATTTCCATTTGGAAGGGAGATCTGAGGATACGAACATCAAATTCACAATTTATTAAGCAGGAGCATGAAAGAGATTTGAAGGAGAGCAGAGCCACTGCCATATGAAAGAGATTCTAATTCCCACAGCTAATTGCAAAGGATAATTATTGAGCTGGGAGGGGGAAAAGAGGGGGGAAATGGTGTCAAAACTAGGAATAAACCCAAACAAAAATTAAATTAGGAGCTGTCAGCTGCACCCCCCGATGCTGCTGGATGGGACAGTTTGTTTAACAACTGGAGTGGGTGTGTGGGGAGTCCCTGGGGTCCCCTCAGGGTGGGGCTTGGACCTTTTGATGGCATCTCTGGTGGCATCCAGCCAGCAGAGCCTCTTGGAATATTTTGGATTTTTTTCCTAGCCTGTTTTCTGGCATCTGTGAAACCAGGACAGGCGTGTCAAAAGAATGATATTGTTCTGGAAATCCATTTTCCTTACCTAGAAATAAAGCCAGGGGCGATTTATGTTTCCGAGCCTTACTTTTCTTTTAAGTAATTCCACTCAGAACTTTCTTTATGGACTTGGTTGGGGTATTTTTCCCCCGTTTTTAATATTGGTGGCAGCAAAACCTTGCCAGTGCGGTGAGGGGCTGTGGCACCAGGGTGGGTGGTCCCTGCCCTGGTGTCCCCTCGCAGCATCCCGGGGCCAGCCCCAGCATCCTCCCTTGCGGAGCAGCGGTCGGGGCTGTAAATCCCAGCCCGGGGAGGTCACGGCGCTGCTCTGCTCTTATCTGGGGCTTTATTAGCAAATCGTAAAAGTAGCTTTTCCCTCCTGATCCTCCGCTTATCAGCAGCCGGGTAAAATGGCAAATCGCATCCCTGATGTGGACAGTCCGGGCAGGAGAAACCCATTTATTTCCCCTAACGGGTTTATCAGTAGATCAAGGAGCTGCTGAAGATGTAAGCACCGCGGTTATTTCCCCAAGTGATGGATCTTGCTGCCACACAGCCTGCGGGAGCCGGGGCTGCCTGACAGGGATGGCTGATGGACCCGTGCTCCGCACTGCTGGCTCATGGATTTCAAGGTCTTGCTTTAATTGAGTCCTGTCTCCCTGACATCAGTTTTTTTTCCTATTTTTTTTTTCTTTTTTAATATTTTTCTCCCTTTAGAGTGACTTTCCCAAAATAAACTAATGCATTTAATCTCCAGTCCCCTTCCCTCATCTCTTCCTCCCTTTGGCAAATCCAGAGCTGTAAAGAAAGTGAACAAATTGAAAACCTGTCCTCATACTTACTGGGTGAAAAGAGCAGCAAAATCTTCCACCTTTTTTCCTTCTCTTTCTTTTTTCATTCTTTATTTTATTTTATCTTGCAGAAGGGACTTGGATTGGGGGTGAAACTCCCTTTCAGAGCTGTGGGGCTGAGCATTCCCATTTTTTATCAGCTCCAGCAGCGGTGCCCAGTGACACTCATTGTGGCTCGTTAGCAGAAAGCCATTAAAACCCGGGATCGATATTTTCTCGGGACAGATAAGGCCCATTCCATATTATTCCCCAAGGCAGGCAGAGAAATACCAGCGAGCCATCCCCAGACCAGAGCAGAAGGGCTGAGGGAGCAGCTTCTCCTGCCAGGAGGGGACAGCATGGGACATCCCCCAGCCCAGGGGTGTGGAAACTGAGCCAGGACCCAGCCCTGGGCACCCAGATCTTCTGGAAAGGGATGAAATTAAAGGTGGGGAGGCTGGGGAGAGAGGGGAGTGTTTTGGGGGACTTGGTGGCTCTGTGGGGTTTGGCACAGGTGCCACTGCTGCCTGCAAGGGGCATCAGGAGGGCAGAAATAGGTGAATAAAGTGCATTTCCAACACCTGGCTGCCGGCTCTGGGATGCCAGAGGAAAGGGGCTGGAGGGTGTTCAGCCCATCTCATCTGCGTCTCTCAGAGGCCTCCTACCACCTCTCACCCTCTGGAATTCAGGTCCCAGCAGAGACCTGTTAGAAACAGGAGAAAAGTTTGCTTTTAGTGTTGGAGTGAGCTGCCAGAGGTATCAGCTTTTCTCTAAATATAAACCAGAAAACAGGAAATAACGATCTGTCCTAATTTAGTGCCTTTCATCTAAGGATTCAAAGCATCTGACAGCATCACTAAGAAATAAGGGAAGACTTCACAACCTGCATGGAAATGCAGCCACTTCAGAGCTTTGTGTGCAGCTTTTTGCTGAATGTTGCATCGCAGCCCCTCGCTCACCAGCCCCGATTCCTTCCCAAATTCCAACAGTTTGCTGTCCTGGGACTGGGAGCTGGAAATCCAGCCTGGCAATGGGTGATGTTCTTGCAGATTGACACCGTGCACAGCTGGCTCAGCGCCACCGAGCATGGAGGAGTGTTTATTTAATGAATTAATTGAATTAATTAATTTTCAGGAGAACGCTGAGAAAAATAATAGGGAGCTCCAGCAGCTCTGCCAGCTGTCTGGCTGTGTGCAGCAGTGGGAGCAGGGCACGATCCGTACGTGGAACGGGGAGCACAGCGAGCCTGGACAGGGCTGGGGCAGATGGGAATCACAGAATCATGGAATGGTTTAGGTTGGAAGGGACCTTTAGGTTGGAAGGGCTCTGGCAGGGGCTCTGAGCTCTCCCTGGAGCCTTCTCCTCTCCAGGTGAGCACCCCCAGCTCTCCCAGCCTGACTCCAGAGCAGAGGGGCTGAAGCCCTTGGAGAATCTCCGTGGCCTCCTCTGGACCCACCTGAGCACACCCATCTCCTTCCCCTACAGAATCTGTTGGTGTGGAGATCCTGCTCTGTGCCTTCCAACAATGCTTTCCTCAGGGAAAGGCAGCCCTGGCTGCTGCACAGAGCCTGGGCCCTGGAACTGCTGCTTCTCCCTCTCCTGGCATTCCCAATCCCACACCTTTGCTGCTCTCTGAGCCCCTGGGTGTGGTTTGCCCCATGTCCTTTGCTCGCACCAGGCCTGGCACACCGGGATTTCCTTGCAGGATTTGCCCTGGAAGCCAAGGGGGGTGTTCCACCAGATTTACCTGCAAGGTTCTCAGCCACCAGACCCTCAGTGCATCAGCAAGGAGGATGTTCCTTGGCTTCTGCCATCCCCAGACTCTTGTGACATTCCTGTCCCTCTGCGAAGGCTCATTCAGGTTTGGAGTTGAGGTCTGAGTCCCCTTGGTTCCTGTCCCCACCCTTTGCCCTCTGGGGCAGACGGTGGCAGTGACTGGGGGCCAAAGTGGAGCCCGTCTGGCTGTCACCAGCAGTGGCACCACAATCGCTGTGTCACCACACAGCAGGGACAGTGCTCTGCCCTTCCAGCTGTGCCCAGCTGTGCCCAGGCAGGGACCGGGCTTGGGAGAAGGAAGTTCATAAAAGAAAAGTGGGAGGCAACAGATTTCCACACTTAATTAACCCAACAAATTAATCCCAATTAGGAGCTGTAATTGGGGTTATAATGGTTAATCATCTTTCCCCCCAAGCCACAACTGCACTATCTGTCTTAACCGCGTGATAGAGGGGGGGACGTGGAGTGACGTGTCCGTGACACCAGAGCTGCCACCCGGGCACACCCTGGAGGGGTGGGATTGGGTCTGGGCCCCTCGGCCAGAATGGGGACAGGTGAGGGGACATCACTGTGTGACCCAGTGACCCCTGCAACTGAATTGTACCATCACCGCTTTCCCAAGAACGCTGCGAATTCGGCTGCTCGTGCTCCGGTTTGAGCAGTTTCCTACCAGAAAACCAAACTGCAGGGACATTTCATGGACTTCCCCACTGCTGCTTTATGCTGCAAAGCGCCTGACTGGAAACATCTGCTTGTCCTTTTCCTGGGCACGTTGGCTGAGCAGTGCCAGGCTGGCCTCAGCAGGGAGATGGAGCAGCCCTTTCCTCCTGCTTTGCTCTTGGTCACAAGGGGGGCTCTGAACTCCTCAGATCCCGGGGGCAGCTCAGGATTGAGTCCAGCCCTGGCTCCAAACCCTCCTTGCTTCACTCCTCCCTAAGCCCACCCAGCAAAACTCCTAAAGCTCTTCCCTGCACCCCTCTCCTGCTGGCGGAAGCTCCTGTGGGAGCATCCCAGCACACCTTTGCTGTTACCTTGGGGAATTTGCTTCCAGGGCGGTGGGATGAGAATCACGCCCAGCCACCATGCCCCCCCCACCTGCCTGACCCCTCCCTGGACGCTGGGAAAGATGCTGCCAGTGCCAGTGTGGCTGTGGGTTCTTTCCTGCCCTACTGAGAACTGGCCAGGGCTGAAAGGTGAATTCCTGGAGAAGCTTCTCCCCAAAAGCTGGCTCCCAGCATGGCCACATGGGAATATTGGGTGCCCAGTGTCCTGGATGCATCAAAGCAGTCAGACAAAGCTCCATTAAATACCCCAGAAAGGGAAAATTCACTGACAAAATCACCACTGCCAGTATCCAGCAGCACAGAAAATACAGGATTATGCTCCTTACATTTCACTCAGCGTTATCCAAAGCTGCAGAGAACTTGGGCACTGCAGATCCTGGGGTTATCTTCCTTGGAAGCCTGGTCTGCTGCAGAGGAAGGGCAATGTTCCTCAGCATCCTCCTCCTCCTCAACATCCTCCTCCTCCTCCTCTTCCTCCTCCTCCTCCTCCTCCTCTTCCTCCTCCT